>JARGXW010001267.1:0-27105 GCA_029204085.1 Mycena sp. CBHHK59/15
GAGATCGGACGCCTCATGCGAGAATTCAAAAACACGACGTGCTCGCTTTTCAGACATTTGAATTGCCCCGAGAAGCTGCTGCTCGGGACGCCGTGAGCAAAGGGCAGCTAATTCCAGGGCTACCGCCGCCGGTGACCCTGTGACAACCCTCAGCCAGCCCCAGCGCCGAGTCGAAAAAACAGAAAACACTCAACCTGAACATCTACAAGTGGCATGCCGATGGGTGACTATGTACCAACGATCAAGCTTTTTGGCACCACTGATGTGTATTCTACTCGACTGATAATAAATCACTTCCCAAATATCTGATGTTCTAATCTTGTTTCGGTAGGGCGAGAGCCTCCACCGCCTGGTCAAGCGGATGTACGCATTGGCAAATAAACGTGATCACCCGGCCCAAATTGCCAAACGATACATACTCTCTCCCGTGCGCGATTGGCGGCCCGGGTCGCCGACCAGAAATTGCGGAAGAAAACCACCATCGCCAAGTCTTCTACAGGCTCTGCCACGACCCAAAAAAAGCGGCCGATGAGGCATGCCCACCTCCCCAGGCAGGATGACCCTTTCGGGTTTGGTGTCGGCGCACTCGATGTTCATCACTACATCAGTAACGTCCGAAAAGCTGCGCTCGATCTCTTCAAACATTTTAATGCTCTGAAGGGAGACCCCGCTATAAAGTGAGAGTTAGATGCACCGTATATTCCCCCGCCATTCTGACTTCATCCAGGACTTCATTCCAAAGCTTCAAGACCACCTTCTCGGTCGCCTTCTTGGACGTGAATTTGATGGGGACGCCCACGACGAGTTTGCACCAGCGGATCGAAACACTGTCAGATTCGTCAACAACCGTATTTATGCAACAAAAATTCTGCGCGTCAACTATACTACCTACGACGTGCGAAGGGATCAAGATGTCCTCAACCGAATGCCCAATGCTTCATCATGGTGCGCTCGCCCGAGAGTGAACCGGGTGCACACCCTTATTGGTATGCGCAATCCTTGGAGTCTTCAACGCGTCGGTGTTTCGCGTTCCTCTGTCCGGCGAACCCACCACTCCGGCGCTGGATGGAGTTCCTCTGGGTAAGATGGTTGGGGGTCGAGCCTGGGTACCGTGCCGGAATTCGACTGGCACGATTACCCAAAGTTGGCTTTGTCCCAGAGTCGGACCCATACGCTTTCGGCTTCTTAGATCCCACGCAGGTCATCCGCGGGCTCATATGGTTCCAGAATTCTGGGCGGGACGCACCAACAACCTACTTGCTACCGAAGAACTCACTGCAGCTCGCCGTCCGGAAGACACTGAAGATTGGGCCAATTACTATGTTAACATGTGTGTTTATTTCTATCCCGACTACGTTTTTGCTTATTACTCCCGTGTTTGTAGTTTCGCTGATCGTGACATGTTCATGCGATACGTTGGAGGTGGAATCGGGCATCTGGACGTCAATGAGCTGTTTTCGGGGACCGATATCCAGATGGAGGAGGATGACGACGAACCTGCTACAGAGCAACCCCACGCAATCCGATGGATCCGACTCAGAAGATGACACTGATTCAGACTCTAGTTCGGAGGAGGGGAGGACGAGCACGATGTGCCGTCTGTTGGTGGGGAAGAAGAAGAAGATTGGGTATGAGTGACGACGACGAAATGGACATAGATCGAGATGGATACACTTTCTAGTCATAATAATAATTTGCTTCTTTCTTAATCATTTCCTGTGTATGTACGAGCCATATTTTCTTTGTGCGTAATGGGGTGACAATGGTCTGGAAGGCTCCATAGGCCGCATCCGTCGCATCTGAATGAACGCGCACAGAGTGCATAGAATTGTCCCAATCGGGCATCAGCAGTTTCCACTGGCCAAATAATTCGTAAAACATGGGGGCCCTTAATTTTCTTGTACATCTACCAATATACACTCATTTATATATCCAACCTGTGTCTCTACCCATTTGCCTCCTCCCCTAGGGGGCCTAGGGGGTGACCCCCTTCAAAAAATCTGATTTTTGGGTGAGAGGTAGCCCTGGGCTGAGCCTTTTGCGACATATGAAAAAGTCGATGATCGACCGAGCCGATCAAGAGGTATGCGTGTTTTTTCCTAAAAGGAAATTTTTGTTCGAACTTTGGGTTGGGTTCAGGCGACGTTCGGTTGTGAACTGGCGACAGTTTGGGGCATATTATAGCTTTCGAACGGTCCGACTCTTGTGTCAATCCGATTCCTGGTTCCAGAGTTATGGGCTTTGTTCTATTCCCACCAAAACACCTTTTGTGATATTGTGCTCTGCCCTGGACTCGTTAATTTTGCGACATGGGTAGGCTATTTTTTCACAGAGGGGGACGCATATACCGATCATATTGAGCCACTGCGCTCGATATTCTATGGGCTGATTCCCAAGTTGTGTGTCATTCTTATGTCAACACCTGTTTTTGATGTGATCTCACTCAACTGATGGCCGGCCCCCCGAGTCGTTAATTTTGCGACATTCATAGGCTGTTGTTCCTCAGCAAGGGACGCATATACCCATCATATTGAGCCACTGCGCTCAACAATCTATGGCTCATTCCCAAGTTGTGCATTATTCTTATGTAAACACTGTTTATTGATGTGATCTCTCTGGACTTGATGGCCACCCCCCTGACTCGTTAATCTTGCGACATCCATAGGCTGTTGTTCCTCGGCAAGGAACGCATATACCCATCAAATTGAGCCACTGCGTTCGACAATTTATGGCCTCATTCCTGAGTTGTGCATTATTCTTATGAAAACACCTTTTTCTGATGTGCTCTCACTCAACTTGATGGCCACCCCCCCGACTCGTTAATTTTGCGACATCCATAGGCTGTTGTTTCTCAACAAGGGACGCATATACCCATCATATCGAGCCACTGCGCTCGACAATTTATGGGCTCATTCCCGAGTTGCGTGTTATTCTTATGTCAACACCCTTTTTTGATGTGATCTCACACAACTTGATGGCCACCCCCCCGACTCGTTAAATTTGCGACATCCATAGGCTGTTGTTTCTCAGCAAGGAGCGCATATACCCATCATATCGAGCCACTGTGCTTGACAATTTGTGGGCTCATTCCCGAGTTGTGCATTATTCTTATGTAAACACCTTTTCTGATGTGCTCTCACTCAACTTGATGGCCACCCCCCCAACTCGTTAATTTTGCGACATCCATAGGCTGTTGTTCCTCAGCAAGGGACGCATATACCGATCATATTGAGCCACTGCGCTCGATATTCTATGGGCTGATTCCCAAGTTGTGTGTCATTCTTATGTCACACCTGTTTTTGATGTGATCTCACTCAACTTGATGGCCGGCCCCCCGAGTCGTTAATTTTGCGACATTCATAGGCTGTTGTTCCTCAGCAAGGGACGCATATACCCATCATATTGAGCCACTGTGCTCAACAATCTATGGGCTCATTCCCAAGTTGCGTGTTATTCTTATGTCAACACCCTTTTTTGATGTGATCTCACACAACTTGATGGCCACCCCCCCGACTCGTTAAATTTGCGACATCCATAGGCTGTTGTTTCTCAGCAAGGAGCGCATATACCCATCATATCGAGCCACTGTGCTTGACAATTTGTGGGCTCATTCCCGAGTTGTGCATTATTCTTATGTAAACACCTTTTTCTGATGTGCTCTCACTCAACTTGATGGCCACCCCCCCAACTCGTTAATTTTGCGACATCCATAGGCTGTTGTTCCTCAGCAAGGGACGCATATACCGATCATATTGAGCCACTGCGCTCGATATTCTATGGGCTGATTCCCAAGTTGTGTGTCATTCTTATGTCAACACCTGTTTTGATGTGATCTCACTCAACTTGATGGCCGGCCCCCCGAGTCGTTAATTTTGCGACATTCATAGGCTGTTGTTCCTCAGCAAGGGACGCATATACCCATCATATTGAGCCACTGTGCTCAACAATCTATGGGCTCATTCCCAAGTTGTGCATTATTCTTATGTAAACACTGTTTATTGATGTGATCTCTCTGGACTTGATGGCCACCCCCCTGACTCGTTAATCTTGCGACATCCATAGGCTGTTGTTCCTCGGCAAGGAACGCATATACCCATCAAATTGAGCCACTGCGTTCGACAATTTATGGCCTCATTCCTGAGTTGTGCATTATTCTTATGAAAACACCTTTTTCTGATGTGCTCTCACTCAACTTGATGGCCACCCCCCCGACTCGTTAATTTTGCGACATCCATAGGCTGTTGTTTCTCAACAAGGGACGCATATACCCATCATATCGAGCCACTGCGCTCGACAATTTATGGGCTCATTCCCGAGTTGCGTGTTATTCTTATGTCAACACCCTTTTTTGATGTGATCTCACACAACTTGATGGCCACCCCCCCGACTCGTTAAATTTGCGACATCCATAGGCTGTTGTTTCTCAGCAAGGAGCGCATATACCCATCATATCGAGCCACTGTGCTTGACAATTTATGGGCTCATTCCCGAGTTGTGCATTATTCTTATGTAAACACCTTTTTCTGATGTGCTCTCACTCAACTTGATGGCCACCCCCCCGACTCGTTAATTTTGCGACATCCATAGGCTGCTTCTTTCTAGCAAGGGACACATGTACCCATCATACCGAGCTACTTCTCTCGACAATCCATGGGCTCATTCCCGAGTTGTGCATTATTCTTATGTCAACACCCATTTTTGATGTGCTCTCTGACAACTGTGGTATGCTGCATGACTTGCGGTCAAAGAAATGCCTCTCAGATCTGTTATCGCACTCCAAAGAGAGGGATACTGTGTCTAGTATTATGGACTGATACCACTAGATGCAGTCTGTGTACTGTGCGCCTGCTGATTAATTGATTTGGCCTGAAGAGTGTCTTTCTCCCTCAAGGCTTGGAATTGATATAGCAATCAAAGTGCTTGCCATTGAGTGGAGCTGCATATATCAGCAAGGATTTAAAATCAAGGCAAAACTTTCAGCCTCTTCAGATCTTGGCTATATCTTGTTTTTCGGTGTGGCAAAATTCACGGTTTGATTTGATTTAACATGGTGAAAGCTTTTACAGTGTTACTTGCACTTGCTGGTCTGTTTGCCTTGCTCGAAAAAGCATCTGACAGTTAAAAATCAGCAGCCAGGACACAATATGCAGAGAAGTTGAATGGGAAGAGAATAAAAGGAGGAGGTGTTGTAATTTGTTTGTTGCAAGCGAAGAGGCGTGGTCCGCTTAAAAACACCGGATGAAGGGCTTAGACAGCCATTTGAGGTTTTGCAGGTTATTGAGTGATGCGTGCCACCCGGCTTCGGGAATGCCGTAACGGTTTCCACGGAATCAGCATGGCGTGAAGGAGCAAAAGGGGGCGTACATCAGTGTAGGGTGGTATATGCAGTAGACCACCAGGACTATGTGGACTGGCTGAGACCGCAGAGGGAATATCGGAACTTGCGGAGAGACAGGTCATGGCGTGAAGGAGGTGTAAGACACAAGATCCCTTGCAGTAAGTTTGTTGCAAGTGAAGAGGCGTGGTCCGCTTAAAAACACCGGATGAAGGGCTTAGACAGCCATTTGAGGTTTTGCAGGTTATTGCGTGATCCGTGCCACCCGGCTTCGGGAATGCCGTAACGGTTTCCGCAGAATCAGCATGGCGTGAAGGAGCAAAGGGGACGTACATCTGTGTAGGGCCAAACATGACACACGTTGATTTCATTTTTTAAATAAATAAATGTCAGCTGCCAAGACACAATATGCAGAGAGTGAAAGGAGTGGCTGTTGTAATATTTGTTTGTTGCAAGCGAAGAGGCGCGGTCTGCTTAAAAACACCCGATGAAGGGCAGGTTATTGCGTGATGCGTGCCACCTGGCTTAGTAGACGCATTATGCGGACTCTAGCCTAAGTGGATGCATTTTGCGTAGACTAGACTAAGTAGATGCATTATGCGTACTCTAGCCTAAGTGGATGCGTCGTGCGTACTCTATACTAAGCCATCATTATTCGTACTCTAGCCTAAGTGGATGCATTATGCGTACTCTAGCCTAAGTAGATGCATTATGCGTACTCTAGCCTAAGTGGATGCGTTATGCGTACTCTGGCCTAAGTGGATGTGTTATGCGTACTCTAGCCTAAGTGGTTGCATTATGTGAACTCTAGCCTAAGTGGATGCATTATGTGTACTCAAGCCTAAGTGGATCCGTTATGCGTACTCTATACTAAGCCATCATTATGCGTACACTAGATTAAGTAGATGCATTATGCGTACACTAGCCTCAGTGGATGCATTATGCGTACTCTAGCCTAAGTAGATGCATTATGCGTACACTAGCCTAAGTGGATGGATCATTATGCGTACTCTAAGTAGATGTGTTATGTGTACTCTATACAAGCCATCATTATGCGTACTCTAGCCTAAGTGGATGCATTATGCGTACTCTAGCCTAAGTGGATGTGTTATGCGTACTCTGGCCTAAGTGGATGCGTTATGCGTACTCTAGCCTAAGTAGATGCATTATGCGTACACTAGCCTCAGTGGATGCATTATGCGTACACTAGCCTAAGTGGATGCATTATGCGTACACTAGCCTAAGTGGATGCATTATGCGTACTCTAGCCTAAGTGGATGCATTATGCGTTCTCTAGCCTAAGTGGATGCGTCATGTGTACTCTATACTAAGCCATCATTATTATTCGTACTCTAGCCTAAGTAGATGTGTTATGCGTACTCTAGCCTAAGTGGATGCATTATGCGTACTCTAAGTAGATGTGTTATGTGTACACTACACTAAGCCGTTATGCATACTCTAGCCTAAGTGGATGTGTTATCCGTACACTAGACTAAGTGGATGCATTATGCGTACTCTAGCGTAAGTAGATGCATTATGCGTACACTAGCCAAAGCGAATGTGTTATGTGTACTCTATACAAGCCATCATTATGCGTACACTAGACTAAGCCATCATTATGCGTACACTAGACTAAGTAGATGTATCATGCGTACACTAGCCTAAGTGGATGCATTATGCGTACTCTAGCATAAGTGGATGCATTATGTGTACTCTAGCCTAAGTAGATGCATTATGCGTACACTAGCCTAAATGGATGTGTTATGCGTACTCTAGCCTAAGTGGATGCATTATGCATACTCTATACTAAGCCATCATTATGCATACACTAGACTAAGTGGATGCATTATGTGTACTCTAGCCTAAGTGGATGCATTATGCATACTCTATACTAAGCCATCATTATGCGTACACTAGCCTAAGTAGATGCATTATGCGTACACTAGCCTAAGCGAATGTGTTATGCGTACTCTATACTAAGCCATCATTATGCGTACACTAGACTAAGCCATCATTATGCGTACACTAGACTAAGTAGATGTATCATGCGTACTCAAGCCTAAGTGGATGCGTTATGCGTACTCTATACTAAGCCATCATTATGCGTACACTAGACTAAGTAGATGCATTATGCGTACACTAGCCTCAGTGGATGCATTATGCGTACTCTAGCCTAAGTAGATGCATTATGCGTACACTAGCCTAAGTGGATGTGTTATGTGTACTCTAGCCTAAGTGGATGCATTATGTATACTCTAGCCTAAGTAGATGTGTTATGCTAGACTAAGTAGATGTGTTATGTGTACACTACACTAAGCCGTTATGCATACTCTAGCCTAAGTGGATGTGTTATGCATACACTAGACTAAGTAGATGCATTATGCGTACTCTAGCCTAAGTGGATGCGTTATGCGTACTTGGCCTAAGTGGATGCGTTATGCGTACTCTAGCCTAAGTGGTTGCATTATGTGAACTCTAGCCTAAGTGGATGCATTATGTGTACTCAAGCCTAAGTGGATCCGTTATGCGTACTCTATACTAAGCCATCATTATGCGTACACTAGACTAAGTAGATGCATTATGCGTACACTAGCCTCAGTGGATGCATTATGCGTACTCTAGCCTAAGTAGATGCATTGCATTATGTGTACACTAGCCTAAGTGGATGTGTTATACGTACTCTAGCCTAAGTGGATGCATCATGCATACTCTAGCCTAAGTAGATGTGTTATGCTAGCCTAAGTAGATGTGTTATACCTACTCTAGCCTAAGTGGATGTGTTATTCGTACACTAGCCTAAGTGGATGTGTTATCCGTACTCTATACTAAGCCATCATTATGCATACACTAGACTAAGTGGATGCATTATGTGTACTCTAGCCTAAGTGGATGCATTATGCGTACTCTATACTAAGCCATCATTGTGCGTACTCTAGACTAAGTAGATGCTTTATGCGTACTCTAGCCTAAGTCGTGTGGATGCGTTATGCATACATTAGATTTTAATCTCGACAAGCAATGAAATGAAAGTGGGTATAAGGCAATGCTGTGAGTGGAACCCACCTGGCGCCTGTTCTGGTGCTTGTTCATGCCCATGGTGGTGGTGGTGAGAGTGAGACAGGCGAAATCTCGCTTAAGCCGCACTGAGTCAGCTGACACTACGGAGCCAACAATTACGGCACTTTTGCCAAAAGGCAGTGATTTTAGTTCATTTATAACCAAGCGTTATGAGGCCGGCACGGTCAATATTTTCTGGTATATGCATTCATTGAGATCCCCAGGATCCCTCCACAAAACCGCAGCCGACTAGCGCGCGCCGGGAACACAAGCTCGAACGATCTCTACGAGGTCTCAGAATTCCGTCCCACCCGGGGTTCATTTATTTCTGTCGTTCATAACCAAGCGTTATGAGGCCGGCGTGGTCAATATTTTTTGGTATACGCATTCGCTGAGATCCCCAGGATCTCTACACAAAACCGCAGCTGACTAGCGCGCGCCGGGAACACAAGCTCGAACGATCTCTACGAGGTCTCAGAATTCCGTCCCACTCGGGGTTCATTTATTTCTGTTGTTCATAACCAAGCATTATGAGGCCGGCGCGGTCAATATTTTTTGGTATATGCATTCGTTGAGATCCCCAGGATCCCTCCACAAAACCGCAGCCGACTAGCGCGCGCCGGGAACACAAGCTCGAACGATCTCTACGAGGTCTCAGAATTCCGTCCCACCCGGGGTTCATTTATTTCTGTCGTTCATAACCAAGCGTTATGAGGCCGGCGTGGTCAATATTTTTTGGTATACGCATTCGCTGAGATCCCCAGGATCTCTACACAAAACCGCAGCTGACTAGCGCGCGCCGGGAACACAAGCTCGAACGATCTCTACGAGGTCTCGGAATTCCGTCCCACCCGGGGTTCATTTATTTCTGTCGTTCATAACCAAGCGTTATGAGGCCGGCGTGGTCAATATTTTTTGGTATACGCATTCGCTGAGATCCCCAGGATCTCTACACAAAACCGCAGCTGACTAGCGCGCGCCGGGAACACAAGCTCGAACGATCTCTACGAGGTCTCGGAATTCCGTCCCACCCGGGGTTCATTTATTTCTGTCGTTCATAACCAAGCGTTATGAGGCCGGCGTGGTCAATATTTTTTGGTATACGCATTCGCTGAGATCCCCAGGATCTCTACACAAAACCGCAGCTGACTAGCGCGCGCCGGGAACACAAGCTCGAACGATCTCTACGAGGTCTCAGAATTCCGTCCCACTCGGGGTTCATTTATTTCTGTTGTTCATAACTAAGCATTATGAGGCCGGCGCGGTCAATATTTTTTGGTATATGCATTTGCTGAGATCCCCAGGATCTCTACACAAAACCGCAGCCGACTAGCACGCGCCGGGAACACAAGCTCGAACGATCTCTACGAGGTCTCAGAATTCCGTCCCACTCGGGGTTCATTTATTTCTGTCGTTCATAACTAAGCGTTATGAGGCCGGCGCGGTCAATATTTTTTGGTATATGCATTTGCTGAGATCCCCAGGATCCCTCCACAAAACCGCAGCCGACTAGCGCGCGCCGGGAACACAAGCTCGAACGATCTCTACGAGGTCTCAGAATTCCGTCCCACCCGGGGTTCATTTATTTCTGTCGTTCATAACCAAGCGTTATGAGGCCGGCGCGGTCAACTTTCTTCGTTATATGCGTTCTTTGAGATCCCTCGTAACCCTCCACAAAACTGCAGCCGACTAGCGCGCGCTGGGAACAGGAGCGCAACCGATCCTTGTGAGGTCTCGGCAGGAATTGCCCGTTTGATTCGGGCCCGTGTCCTGATGGTGTGTTGGACCATTGTTTTCTTCGGCCCTTTCCACACTATGTATCTAATCCTGGAATATGGAGCCATATTCCGCTTAGTCAGCCTCAACCAGATTCCCTGGGCCAAATTGTTAGGTATCTGATCATGGAACATGGTGCTTATGTACTGCATTACATGCATCATGTACCCCCCTGTCATTGCAAAATTCAGGGTGTGTCATGCATCCTGCAGCCATCTGTCAAACGTACTGATGGTGATCTTGAACCAAAACCTGTGGATTTTGAAAAAAAAAAAAAACTGAGGGGGGTGTTACCAGGAAGTGCTTGATCTCTGGATCAGTGAATAGAATCATGTCAGCTGATGGCTTGATCTACGCTCAAGCCGCTGATGACCAGTAACAGCCCCCTCAATTTTTTTTTTTCAAAATCCACAAATTCCCCGGGTATGAAACCCTAGGAAACATCTTACATGCAACAAAAACCGTGTCTATGACTTACAGCGGTGGACGGAAACCTGGGGGAGAAAAGCCCTGCCGCGGGCTGGCGTGCCACCCGATACTTTCGGAATCGAAAAGGACTAAATACACGCTGAATTCGGCCTCATGTGAAAGAGCCGGTGCGAGACGTGGTCTGGGCTCTCCAGAAATTGCTGCAACTTTGTGAGACTGGTTTTTAGATGCAATGCATGGGATCCCCGTCGAAAACGAGGTTGTTTCCGAGGCCCGATCCCTTTCGTCATCGAAAAAGATTAAATACACCCTAAATTCGGTCTCATCTGAAAGAGCCGGTTCGACAGGTGGTCTGGGCCCTCCAGAATTGGCTGCAACTTTGTGAGGTGGGTTTTAAGATGCAATTCAACAGATCCCCGTGGAAAACGAGGTTGTTTCTGGGGTCCGATACCTTTCGGAATCGAAAAAGATTAAGTACACACTGAATTCGGTCTCATGTGAAAGAGCTGGTGCGAGAGGTGGTCTGGGCCCTCCAGAATTGGCGGGGCTGGGGGGGCCCCCTCTTTCCCCATGTCGTCACCTTCTCCGATTGCAACGATTTTTTTTTGGAGATGGTCTCTGACCCAAGAAAAGTGCTCTGCCAAAAGTGGTAAGCAGGGTAAGGTCACATGGTCATCCTACTAAGGAAATAAAATTTGCGGCAACTGGGCATTAAATGCACATTCACCCACTTGTATAATTTTTTCTTCTTCTTTTATCAGGACCCTGGGTCTCGTATGTGGCTGTGACCCAAAAATCTCAGCAAGACAATATCAGATGTTCCCAGAGCAATCACGTTTGGGCCTGAGCCTCCACTCTTCTTGCATTATTGTACAGACACGTCACTTGGAAACCACTACCCACTATTAAATGCTACGTATCGCCATCCATAGGGTGAGGAATATCCAATACATGATAAGGGAATCGGTGAGGAGCGTGTTGGCCTTGAGAGTTCGGCTCTTATCAGTTCATATGATCAGCCCCACAAACATCGAGTTGTAGCCCAACTCACTGAGATCCAATCCCAGGCGGTTATACACTTGGCATAATTCCTTGCATGACAATCCTGTGCACATATGTTCCAGTGTAGCATTGTGAACTCGACCGGGGAGCCCTAAATGAAGGGAAAGGAGGGTGAGTGCACGCAGTCAGCTGGTCCAGATCTACAGCCTTCAACGAGGGTTTTACTCTTCGGACAACAACCCCGCACCTTGACCCTTCCCCGATCACATATCCAAAACCTCACAGCCACGCCTCGGCGCAGAAGTGCCACGGCAGATCACGCGAATTTTGTGCGCGGCGTTCTACGCGGCTTAGAATGGAATACAATGTGGATGGGGCGACGAAGTTGAATGTATTGAGACTGTGGGCAAAGCATCTTCATTCTACTCATCAAACACCTCCTGCCTATCCGCCTCGACTTCGTCTGCCGTCGAAAGCAAATCCACCGCTCATGCTGCGCGGGCGCCCAGCTCCCCGTCAAACAACGCCTTCTGCGCCGCCCCTCCCGCCGTCGCCAACAACGTCTTGGCGGTTTTGTACCCGAACGCTGCCCAGCGGAACAGCGCGCCAGCGGCGTACTGCGTCATCGAGTACCGAGTCTCGCCCTTCGCGATTGGTGTGTTGCCGTGGTCCACGGCGCTGGAGAGGATCGCCATCGAGGACCCAGATGGGAACTCAATCACGACCTTCAGCTGCCGCATGTATAGGTGCCCGCCATTCTTGTGATTGTAATCGCCGCCGGACGTGATGGGGCAGACGCCGTGTGCGAGGTTATGGCTATCGCGATGCTCAGCCGTAACGGTGTCGGGGCCGAGGTTGAACGTCACCGCGGGATAGACCGAATTGTTGAACGGCCGGCAGAGGCCAGGTTGGTTTTGTTGGATCCCTTGCATCGTATCCGCCATGTAATTCCACAATTTAGGGAAGTAGCGCCCGACCCCACCTGAAATTCATTAGCACAAGCATGATAAGTCCAAGAAACAAAAAAAGGAACAGAAAAGAAAAGAAAAAAATGGGGGCGTACTCGACTGGAAGCCGGCAATCCGTTGAATCGCCCGGTTCTCCAGGAAATGACGCAGGAGGCGTCGATACTCCTTGGTATGGACAAGGTTCCCTGGCCGCTAAAAACAAAATCAATACCGACACCCTGCAGAGCAAGAATTTACCCACCCGCTGCCCGCTCCCCATCGAGAAAGCCTCGCTCATCAGGTCAAATATCCCGCGTCGGTGCGACCGACTTTTGGACTGAAAGATCCCCCGCTTTCTCCCTCGGCGACGCACCCCTGCCATGATGCGCTCCATCTCCTTGATGACATCGTCCCAGTCCTCGCCTTCGGGTCGTCCGAGCAGCACGGCGATGATACGCCCCTCGGCGTCCACGATAAGCTTGGGATCCCTGGAAATAAATGTGAGCGACGCGCAGGCATGACAATAAACCAGCAAAATTCCACAAACCTCCCATTCCACTCGATGTGCTCGCAGCCTTCGGCGAGCAGGGCATCGAGGCGCCAAATTGGCCGACGTGCGCGCCGGTGACCACGCACGCGTTTCGTTGCTCGAGCACCTGTCCAGGCGCCATTCGACGACGCCTGCACGTTTTTTGCGTTGAATGCTGTCTCGTGCCACGGCTGTTCGCGGTACGCCTGCGAGTGCGCGGCCTTGGGTGCGGGCCCGAACTGCGCCGCTTGAGCAGCGCCCTGTCGCTGGCGTTGCTGCCTCTTCTTCTTCCCCTCCTTCTGGCGGCGTTTCCATGCAGGATCAGCACTGTTATCTGTACACTCAGCCTCGGCGCAGGGGTTCAGGAGATAAAATAGGTACGTACACTGCACGAGGAACTGGCGAGGGCGATCGTGAGGGTGGTATGTCGGAGAGCGGCGAAGATCGCCCGGAATCTGGTCCCGGGGACGACGCGCGAGAGGCAGGCGCGTCGGACAGGGGGGAGAGCGGCCGCGAGAACGGGCTGGGTGGGCGTGAAGACACCTCCGCGTCCACATCCTCCCATTCGTCGTCCTCCTCCGCGGTACCCGCATTGAGCGCGGCTGCTCTGCGATCGGCGGCGGAGATGGCGCCGTGGAGATGAGGCGCCAGCACCAGCGTGGTTTTCAGGCGAATAATTCTGATTTCCTTGTGACAAGAGAGCGCGTCCGCGTCGGGCTGTTGCTCAGAGGATGCAAGTCTCGTGGCGCTGCGCGTTACGCGCTGCATGGCTTCTTAAGGTCCCAGAAAAAAAATTAGCGATAGTCTCCCCCTCTGTGGCATGCACGGAACATATTGAAAACAGAAAGAATGAAAGGTGTGAAACGAAAGAAAAAAAAAGGACTGCCACCCATCCACCAGCATCGCGTGGCACCTCCATAGGGCCTGTGGTAAAGCCCAGTGTGCCGTGCCACATCGATTCTGTGGATGGGAGGAGGCCGAAGATTGTGGTAAACAAAAAAGACGCGAAAACGCGTGAAGGAGCTACCCCCGTCCGCGACCATCGCGCGGCACCTCCATAGGGCCTTTGGTAAAGCCCAGTGTGCCGTGCCGCGCGATGGTCAGGGCACAAGGAGGGCATCCAAGAGTGAAGGACGAAGGAAGAACAGCCCACATACCTAGTGCCAAGCTCCCTCCCTCGACGTCGACGCGGTGGATGTTGTGGCAAAAGGGAAGATTCGAAGAAGAGCAAGTTGTTTGGTCACAGCCACGTGATCGTGACGAGTCGTGACCGGCATCCCGGCATGTCAGCGCTCCATCTTGTGCCATTATTCTAACACTGTCTGTCGAGATGCTTGAGAAGAGTTGCCTACCAGCCTCTTCCGTGATTTTCAATCTATGCGTAGGAACTAATCTAGTACAAATCCAAGTATCCGAGGTGTTTCTAGCCGAGCACCTCCCTCCCTCCCCATTCATACATCTTTCTCTGCGTTAATTTATTCGGGGTCCAATCCCTCGATGACATGGCCTTGGGGCTCAACACTGGCGGTTCGACAAATTGCAGTCTCTCCTTCTCGTAGCTGATGTCTTCGAAGCTTTGACCAATTATACATGTCTACTTGGTTTCCACCCATGCACTTCGTCATTACCGCAGGAGCCTCAATCATACGTTCAACCGTTGATCAAGTTGTTGATATGCTGTACCCCCATTCCTCTGGCTTCTCCCCACTCTGTCGGTTCGCTCCATTCTTTCGCTCATTGGCTTTTAATCTCTATATTCTCCCACACACACGGGACTTGTGCCAGATGTCTCCTTGCCAGAATCCGCATCCAAACTAAAAACAGCGCAAACCGCACCAAGATTGGACGGCCCGCTTCGAACCAAGCTCGGCATTGGCGAGGCTATGCGGATACGCATCACCCAGCCGCAACACAGTTGGCCGAAGAAAGACTACACGTCTCGGGGGCATCTGCTCTGGGTCCCGCAGATGCCCTTCCTTTCGCGGAAGAGGGAGTGAGTTTCGTGGCTTCTCATAATCCGCACTGAATCGCACATATACGCCAGGTCACAAGGATATATCAAACCGAGAGTGCCCAGACAATGGCTATTATCATGGTATGGACACTTTCTTGGGGATTAAACTGTGGTACACTCCGCCACAGGCCAGCTTTCCGCACGTTTCCTCCCGGCATTGGTCGAGGCCTACATATATGTGCCGCACATTGTTTCGTCATATGGCACAATGCTACGAAGTGTTCTCCACCCTGGTTATTTTGAGAAGCTTATGCGCGGCTTTCTCGGCCACGACCTGTACAAGTTGCATGCGGAGCATCTTGCTGAATTGGATTTCGGTTTGGATGTCGTACGCTCCCTATCTTATTTCTCTGTTCACCAAACCCAGCAAAACTACCAGGATAATGCGGAGGGAATGGAGATCGCCATAGTCACTTTAGTATTCCTCATGTTTTCTGCGTTCACAGAGTGCTCTGTGGCGTTCCGGTAACTGACACCACTTCATGGTCACATAGATTCGGACCACTATCGCTGCAACGTTAACCCTCTACCTGAAGCACCGAAGACCAGGTTTGATCCCAATGTTGAGATCTGTACAAGATATTTATACTGGTAAACTTCAAAACATATATGCTCCCCGGGGCGAAATTTCCCCCGATTTGAATACAAGACACATGCAAGTAGGTTGCATGTAGTTACCTCACTCCATTCCTAACCACCTTCTAGGCCGTTTTGAGAAACACCCGCGAGTACTGGCACTTTCTGGCCTGTAACTTGTGCTTGCTGATTATTTCACAGCGGTGAGTGGTTCTTGACGGGTCAACTTACGAGCGACAAAGTGCTCGGCGCCGTTGGGCGGATGATGCCCTGGGTGACCTGTGCAGGATGCACCACAGGTTGCTGGGCAAAGGGAAAACAGAAAGGGTGCCTCGGCTGTGGGCACTGCGAAACGCAGAGGTACTGTTTCAAAGGGACGATCACATCGTGTATCAGATTGCTCTTAGTGATTAACCGTCCCCAGAACATCAAAAGGCAGATTGGCCTTGTATGCGATCGCTTCTACTTCTTTCCTCAATGAGTAACACTTATCTCTAGTACACTAGCACTCTTGCTTTGAAACCATTTATTGAGGGACCTATGGGGTCTCTTCTTTGGAATTGTTACATAAATAGTAGGCGGCATTATTGTATTTACGGGGAAACCGGCCACCCGCCAAAATACAGTGTTCCCGCCCGTACCAGTGGCCCCGATGCATCCCAGATGGTAATAAAGGTATTGTCTGAGTATTCTAAATACCCAATCTTTACATACAAGCCATACTACGGAATGTACCTTTGCGTCTGAAGCAGCGTGGAACCACAAAATTATGGTTGTCGGCTACCGCAGTGACGGACACAATCCAGAGCACATAGGAAGCCAAGATATGTTACAAGCACGTTGATAGGAAGCAAATAAACATACTTGGACAGCTAACCCAGTTCTCGAACCCCACAATCACGCCAAAAAAATGAGGATATACAGAACCCGACACAGCGACACAACTGTCAAAAATCAGCAAATCCGACACATCCTGCAAAACCCGCACACAAATCAGCAAATCTGACACATCTTGCCGCAAGTGACACGATCTTCAGGAAATCCGACACGATTCCAGGAAATCCGACACAAATCCAGGAAACCCGACACACCGCTCGGCTAACGTGGCTTGCCAGTGACTGCCGTCGCTATTGATCCGCTATCCTGCTTTCTTCTCCCCTCCCACGTTCTCGCCGCTGCAACGCCACGCAATGGCGGAACTCGAAGCGCTTCTGACACGCCTCCCCGACACGGTTCTGGAGCAGTTTCGGGATGAGGCACGTCCCTTGATCTTCTGACCTTCCATTCAATGCAGGCTAAAATCTGCAGTCATTCCCCACAAACTTTAGGACCAAACACCCGCAATTGTTCTCCGACACCGCCTGGGTCGACCTTGATGACCTCAAGGAATGGCTCGGTCACCGAGAGGATCTGAATCACCTGTTGTACCCCACCATCAGTGAAACGTGTGTAATTCAGTCCGAATGATCTATGCCGTTGATTTCATCCAATACCCAGGAATGTCCCTCCGATTGTTGTCGACCCCCGATCGTCCTCTGGCATGGATGGCAATTTTGGCGATGTTACGTTTGATCCCTACCACCCTGTCAATTTTTATCAGCCTCGATCCGCCACACCGTCATCTTGCTACAGCTTCAATCCATATGATGAGTATCCAGCCTCAAACTACTCGGGCCCGAGTTCCGAAGTCGACTATTTCAGTGCCTCCGGATTTTCGACGCCTGTGTCTGGTCTGGATCTCTTCAACGAGGACAATGTATCCGAGCCAAATTTGGACTGGGACCCATCGCTCGCCTCATTTTTCGACTCGGTTGAGGCGAGTGCTTCGGGTTCTGGTTCCAACCCTTCATTTCTTGAGACAAACGGGATGACGTCCACTGATTCTCACGTTCCATTTTTGATTCCGTCCGCAGATTTTTCGTCACCAGAGCCTTGGGCTGCGCCTTGTTCTGGTTCCAACGTCTTGTTCCTCCCAGCGAATATTCTCCCTTTCGACGAGTCAGCTCTGGAATTCACTGGCACAAATTATGGCAAAAATTCAACTCACTCCAACGCTCCATTTATGATCCGCTGCGCAGATCTTCCACCGCCGCCAGAGTCTTCTGGATTCGATGCTGATCACCCAAGTTTGATGACGCAGGAAGAGATGGCCGACGCCAGCGAGGCAACCTCGGACACCGTCTGGCTTGACAAGGACGTCTCGTCCGACTTCTACATCCCACCTCAACCTTTTCCTGTCACCAAGAATCTCAAGGTGGTTCGACTCGAGCGCGTCCATGGTATTCCTTCGCAATTTCCCGTTCCGCGTGTGCCAACCGCATATATCGTCAATTTCTCATCTGTTCGAGACAGCTACAAGGACGCGAATGGTGAGGTGCCAAACCTCGAAAAGATCTTGAAGGATTAGGTGCACATTTCCCTCTGTGCTGCAAAAAACTCATCGCCGTCGCCAGGACTGCCACTCTTGGGATGGGACCCCAGGCGAACGGCAGACAAATCGAGCTCCGATGGTGAACGGGCAGCTGTTTGCAGCCCTTGGACAGCTCGGGTGCGTTCAATGCCGCCGTGCTCGACAGAACTGTCAGGGCGTCATGTTCTGCCGTTCGATCGAGGAGTCCCTGATCGATGTCGAGCGCTACGAGTTGGATTCACATGCACGGGACGCGGTCAATAACGCCCAAATCATGCAGCGTCTCAGTCAGTGCAGCATAATTAGGACAAGGCAATCTGGTAAGCAATTTATTCCGCATCTTCTGCACGACGCTCATTCCGATCACTGGCAGCTATGTGAATACCGTCAGGGCCATCAAGTGTACTGGAAAAGATTCCGCGGGCGGTGCGTGCACCGGGTACCAGGTTCTCAAAGAAGCGGTGAAGGCTAGTACGACCTCATCAACTCGAGTGTGGTCACTGAATGAAATACAGGAGCCCACGAGCGGCCGAAAGTATTACTTTGCATGCAGCAATCGTTCCAACTCGTGGAAGATCCATTCTGGAATCCAGATTCCTCCAGATGTCGACGAGGATTTATGTGTTCGCCTTTTTCGCGGGGAGTTGATCACCGAAGGCGAGCTGGAATCAACTAGCGAGCCTTGCAGTCGCATCATGGGCAGCGGATCTGGAAAGAAAGGGAAATCCGAGTGCTGTCCGTCTTTCCTCAGTTTTAAACATTCAACCACTTTGCTTATTTTCCCCAGCCTTTCCGCATCTCAAGGAGGGTAAATATACGCCGTCCCGATGGACAAGCGCAAATGGGAGGCTGCTAGGACTATACTCGTTCCTTTGGACGAGGAAACCGTCCCCATTGCAATCGTAGTTCCGAAACATCTCCACCCCCATACACATCCGCCTCCGCCAGCCACAAAGGTCCCTACTGACGTCAGGCTGCTCTACGAGCGAGCGATTCGTGCGTATGGATATCCGTGGCAACAGTAAACAAAGTCGAGCAGGGTGAGTCGGATTCGCAGCGTGTGGGACTCGAGTTGTGCTCACCAATCCTAGCATCATCTACCATCGAAATCATGGGCGCGGCCCCGGGTTTAGTTCACCCTTCCCTCCTGAATGTCTCGACAAAACAAACAATCATTGCAGCTCTGGAAACGCCGTGAAACCCGGGCGGCGGACAAATCTGGATGGGAAGGGTGAGTTTCTTTTTTTTTTTTTTCTTTTTTCACGTCTTTTTCTTAGCTGAAATCGTATTTGATTCCAGGTTTTTTTTTTTTTTTTTTTTTTTTTTTTTTTTTTTTGGTCTCTTTGATCTATACAAGGCCGATCAGGCGAAGGAGCCAAGGCAACGTTATATCCATTCATTTGATTTCTGCCAGGCCGCAGTCCGCCTTCAGCTGTAATCACAACCTTCGAGACTGTTCTCCTACAGTGCGTTCAATGGGTGCGTAGCCTCGACCAAGATACGACGTTCCAGCGCATGAAAGCGGGTTTGTTGAACGAATATGAACTCACCGCTTTCTTCGCCCCGCTCAATCGACGTCTGTCACAGTTGCTTGAACCTGTCTATTCTCACCTGCTTGTCGCCTAGTTTTTACCTTTGGGCGCATCTACATGGATGCAAAGGATGCAGACGCATTCGAGTTTGCGTGGGACAAAATTCACGAAGCGTTTTTTGCGGCAGTAGGGAAACAGCTAGCCTTCAAGGTGTGGGACCCAGAGGGTTGGCTGGTCACGGTTTCCGGTGATATGGAGGCGGCGCCGTGGATCGGAATGGCCCGCTCTTTTATCAAGCGCATGGATGCTGACAAGCACCCAACTGTGGATGAGTTCTTGTCCAAGGTACTGCATATATGTCGCCGGCACGCCCTTGAGTACGTCTGTCCGATCGAGTCTTATTCCCGCCATAATTCTTGCTTCCAGGGGTTTACGAAAGAGCGTCAGGCCTCATGTCGACGAGGACCAATGGTGACGCTTCGAGGGTCTTCTAGTGCTCAAGACACGCTTAGAAGTCGGGACTTTCAGCGACTGGGTCTTTTCACTCAATATTAGACAAGTTACTGGTACGTGCTAACCCTCTGTATGCTTTGACATGGTTTAAACTCTCCCAGCGTGGTGGAATCACAAATTGAATCACAAGTGGATTCTCCCTGGACTGCTCGAATGCCTCTCGGCCTCTCTCACGAGGACTGGCTCACGACACCTTCCACATCGAACGGTAACGAAACTCAGCATCACTGGACGAATTCTCGGACTGGAATCGGTCTTAACGCACGAGAATGTATTCTGAGGTTCTACCCGACACTCCTTCAATTTATTCACTAATATTCTGTAGAGCGGCAAAGGCCGATCATGCCGTGGGCGACCAGTTTGAAGTGTCTCTGTCCAGCGGTGTCATGGCCAGTAATCGTAACGAACTAAGCCATAGGACCGCGCGTAACGCCAAGCGTCATACCAGTGCTATCAAGAAAGCTAAGCAAGTGGCTACGGGGAACAAAAAGATCAAAGAGCTCAAAGCCGAGCTAGCCATACTCATGGCAGAGGCGAAGGTGAGCTCATTTCACCACGTTTCAGATCAATCTGAGCAGAATACAGACTAGCTCGTCGGGCGTTGTTCGTGTAACCCAGAAAAGCAAGTCGAAATCTCTCGGTACTCTCCCTCGTCTCTGTTCCCCCGATCACGTATTCACTTTCATTGGTGACAGCTAAAGTTGCCACGGGCCGGCCCAAGCAGTCGAAGAAGATGACTGCGGACGAGATGGAGCTAGATGGCGTTGAAATGATCTCACTGGAAGGTATGTGGCGCTCACTGATACTTTCTCGATATATCCATTTCCCCAAAAGTACCAGTTGAACTACACATCCAACCTGATGCGCTGGAGCAGGGAACGATGTAGATCAAGTGAGGCATCTCAATCCGAGTCGGGGAACCTTGACGTCGAGGTAATGTCCATGGGCGACTCGGACATTGTTGTCCCACCAGTTGTTTCTGGTGAGGATTCAGTTAACTCAGGTGCCGACACCAGTCTAAACTCATTGTTAGTTCCCACATCCGCACCTTCTCCCGTCCCCCCTCCCCACTCCACACCACCGAAGCCACCGTTTTCCACTCGTCGCTCTTCACGAAAGCGGGGGCATCCAACACGCATGAGGATGCTCCCGCGCCAAAATTCAAGAAGACAGAAGCTGCTGTCGCACCCGAGCCATCAGACTCCGAAAAAAAACGGTGAGTAGCACGTTCTTACACCGCCCGATCTAACAACACCCTTTAGTCCGAAGCGCAAGCCCAAGGCATGGAGTGTCAGGCACACATATGACCAAATTTATACATGGTTCGAATTCCTTGCTCAATTTCCGGAGGAGTATCGAGCATTATACGGGGATACTGAGCCCATGTAGTCGCTGGAGCTGCGCTTAATACATTTGATGCGTCTCCTTCCGGCCCGAATAGTAGGGCAGGCAGGAAATGCCTCGGCGAGGAATATTTCAATTCAGCTAGCGCTCTGCACCAAACAGATGCAATTGTGATGGCGGGCCGGCGGCACCCGGAGCACATTTGTTCCGCCGCCGAATGTGCCGCCTCTGGGCTGAAAGCACGGCACATAGGCCCCGCCGAGCGCAGAGTTGGATCCCGATGCGGCATGACTCCGGGACAGCGGACGCGCGTCCGATTCGGAGGCACACCGAACCGAGTACGTAGCCTTCGGACTCGGGGCGCTGCACATGATTGGACCAAGCTCGCGTCAGCGGGAGTGCACAGCTCGGTCACATAGCAGGCGCCAGCGAAAAGGCGCCGGGCCGTGTGAATGCGGGAGAATGCACCTAGCGCCAACTCGGAGATGATCGCATCAGCGATCAAGTATCCCATCAGTTCAACTTGAAGAGCGTACAAGGGAACGACTCCGGGGTGGAAACCTTGGCATGTGTCGGAATTGATGGACTCAGGTGAATGTGTCGTATCTCTTGAGCTGCGTCGGAATTGCTGAAGGTCTGCCGCCGTGTCACTGTGTTGGGTTTTAGGGAGCCTCAAAAAAATCGAATCTGTGCGCTTTCAGAAATCAGGTGGTTTGGGTATCGGACAGTGGTGAAATAGGAATCAAATGCCCTAGCCTTTGGCCGAGAGTTATCCTTTATTTTATTTATGAGCCATCCAGCAGCGCGTTTGACAAGCTATATGCTGGGTTCTGAGCCAAATGGGAAGGAAGACCTGTGGGAAATTATCAGATCCGCAGCATATCAACTAGAGCATAGGCACTGATCCATTGCTTATAATATTCAATGTCCCTCTCCGTGGATTGAAGGAGCATAGCCAGGACGAAGTCTTTTCTGTTCAAAGAGAAGGTGCGAGGCAGGAGGGAGGAAATATGCTGTTCACTTGAAGTGCGAATCAATTTCCGGCAGTGTGTTACTGAGTGACTCGCTTCGCATGCCGGAATGATGGATAGGCGCTGAACTGATGGATAGGCATCATCCTTGCGATAGGCATTCAAGTGCTGAATAGGTGTTCAATGAATCCCTATGCTACTACACTTGTACGTACTCAAAGTGTACCACATCACACTTCTATACTTTGAGAACTGCTGTGAGAACTGCTGTGAGAAGAGGCCCTTTTCCTTTTGCCATTTTCTCTAGTCCCTGCTCTGCCTCGCCTTGCTTGAACGGTTGTTTGCCTCGGCATCATGTGTCCCAGCCCTCCTGCCCCTGCCATCGCGAACCGGGGGTGGGGTGAGGGTATGCGTACTGTGCTGATCCCCGACTGACCTTGATCTTGAGAGAAGCGACCCGTACCTGGCGGGTTTGGGGAGCGGTCAGGGTTCTGTTTCTTCCATTGCCTCATGCTTTTGACGAACAGGACCTGTTTGCCGAAATGCAGACTCATGCGCAATGGCTGAAGCGGTGGCAGTTGAATTTTTGATCATCTGAAGAACACAGTGACGCTCCACGTATATCTTGATTTTCCTCTGTCTCGCCGCCACTAATCGCTGATGCCAGCCATTGTCGGTTATCGGGACGCCCTCGACTGTCCCTGCCTTGGACCGACACGCAATATTATTGCCCAAATGAATCGTGCCGCATATGGTACCACGTCGAATGCTGCCAGGACTACGGGGAAACCAATCACCAAACACAAGATCAACCCCAAGGACAACGACATCCGCCACATCCTCCAAATTCCCGTGTCGCGTGGCTATGGCCAGAATGTCAACAACGAAGACAACGAAGACAACGATGACGACGATGACGACAACGACTCCGACGTCTCCACTGACTCCGAGTTCCGGGACAAGCACTGGTTTGTTGTGGGCTGGTGGCGCCTCTGCACTACTGCCAGACCCTCGAGGAGGGGGGGGAGGAGGAGTTTCCCTCGAACTGGCAGGAAATGGTGCTCGAGGAAGACTGTCGCCCTGTTTCCAGTGGTTGGCCCGGATGATGAGGAGAAGCGCAAGGAGTTCCAGAGACTCTGACGAAATTCCTCCTCGAGGAGGATGAATGGGAGGTGCACGTCTGCCCCAAAGGCCATAAGATGCAGTATTCGTTGCTGGAGTATCTGGTGGGGCGCTGCTTTTTCTTCTGTACACATCGAAGAAGTCGGGGGTTGCCATTTTTTGCTTTTTTCGAGTCACGTCACTGTTTTTTTTGTAAAAAAAAAAAGAATTATTCAATTTGGTTGTGGCCTCTGTACACAGATAATATTGCATTGTTCACATGCATTAACGTTTCGACATTTTAGGTAACCACAGTATAGGTAAGCTGCTTTGCAAATAACATGGAATTTTCACTTGTCAATTATAGGGATGTCAGGACAATCCTTCACAATCCTTATCCATAAGGATTGGCTCTACACTAGCAGCAAGTTGGATGTATGATATGGCACAGATAACACCCCAGATACAGTACTTTTACATTCAAATCATCAGTCATGGGTCACCGGGGCGGTTGTCGATTACAAATCACGGTCAGTGTCCAGGTCGAATTGAAATTTGGTTGGCGAAAATCGCGTAAAAGATTTTCATTCTACTACAAATCAGCTGAAGGGCCTGCAACATTCAGTATGTATTTTTCTACCTCTCCGGTCCCTATTCCATCGAAAGTCCTGTTCTTATGGTGTGTTCTGTCTCCATGACACTTTCAAAAATAATTCCTGATGTGCCCGAGTCTTTCCTGAAGGCTGTCAAATTTTGTCCCTGTCACAGTCCCTGTCGAACTGTTGAACTAGTTGAAAATGTCACGGTGACCCCTGTCGAGTTGAATGTAAAAGTACAATAGTAGTTGAACTCAACTGAAACTGGTGCAAGCCAATGATAGTAGTCGCTTCCATTTTAGACACGGAATGGAATGAAATGACACCTGAGGCAGAAGAGTCCCGAGTATATACCCAATTTGGGGAACAAATAAGCGCGAAAGTCCTATTATCAGCGACTGCCTACCGGCAAACTAGGTACGGCCACTTGGATAATAGAAGGTGTTGCGATGTAGAATCCTGAGATTCGTACTTATGGGATGGAATACGACCTATTAGGACACCGTATGTCAAATTTGGAGGCAGCATGCCGCGGCGATCAAAAGCTGTGGGTGGTTTTGCATCAGGATACCGGCGTGTGAACATCATTTCTTATTTCCTAACAGCATTCGGCTCTTCTTTTCCTTGTTTCTCCGCCAATTCCTCACCAATTCAGAAGCTTGGGGGCTCGTCTACATCCTTGGTTAGGGTAAATGACGGTGCCCTATTCTATACGCGACAAGTGTTCTCTCTCGTATCCAGGACCCTCTAAGAAGACCACGAGCTGACCCCGAGTGGCACAATCCGGCCACCAGTATAGCGAACCACCCGTGCATGCTGCGGACCTAGGGCTTGAGTGCTGTATTTGAGACCACTAGCCGTGTATTATCCCATGTCGATGGGCCTTTAACCGCCCGACTTCCCGGTCACAGCGGGCTTCTACCCAAAACTACCAAATTTCAGTTGTGTATACAGATGGATTTTTTTGAGGGGTTATGGGTATGTGGATGACATCCTCTGCAATGGGCTATGTTCAAATACATTCTATGGAGCCATTTGGGCCTTAATTCAGGGTGTCGATGCGATCTGTGCCTTGTAGGACAAGCCATTCAGTCGACACCGTGTTTTCACCCACCTACGGGGCTGCGAAGGGAAATAGTTACGGTCCTCATATTCCTCGGGTGTACAGTTTGTCTGTACAAAATAGTGTACTTACATCCTCTGAATCATTTGGGATGCATTGGGGGGAATAGTATCGCCGCCAACGAACAATTTAAGGGGGTGGCCCACTAGCCCGTTTCTTGCCGTTTTGGGGTACCGCCGGAAAATAAATTAGGCAAGCCATGAAGTCGTCCTGTAAATTCCGGGAAAAAATACCAATTCACTTCTAGGATACGGGCCTAAGTATCCTGGGCGGCCTTTAGCCTGCTAAAGGGTGGCTGTACCCCCCGGAGAAACTCGGGTGGCTGTACCCTTTTCGAGTCCCGAGTTTTTCCTGCAGGGAATGAAAAAATGAAAATGAAAATAAACTAAGAAAAAAAAAGGAGGGAGAAAAACAGGTTACCTCGTATGGTGGTACTACTCGTTTCGGCGCGCACGATCGGTACACGTGATAAATGCTAAAAATAGTTTTTTTTTCGGGAAGGGTACCAAATTGTAGCCCGTGAAGAGCTCTACAACATTCCTTAAATGACCTTAATGATCTGATCACTGGTTGGACCAGAAAAGGCAAAAAACTCGCCAAGACGCGGCGGTTTGGGGGATTTTGAAATTTTCAAACCACATCTTGTGGGGTATGAAATTGAAGCCCTTGAAGAGCTCTACAAGATTCTTTAGTCAACCTGGGCTCAATTCTGTGGGCAGACTGGTGGCTGTACACTCCGGAGAAAGCGGGGTGGCTGTACACTTTGAGTGTGGGAAAAACAAATCCGAAAAAATTCTGGGAGGTAGATCTGACACTTGCGATCACTTTCTGTATATATATATATTGATCCCATCAGTCCCTGGCGTGGAAAACGCGAAATACATGACCGGAGCCAGCGGTTTTTGGCTCTCAAGCAGTAAATGGCTGATATCTCGACAACCACTGGGCCGTTTGCCTTGATTCCGGAAGTGTTGGAAAGCGACTGGAGAGCTCTACAAGAGTGTGACACGATAGTATATAGGGTTATACTGTCCAGCCAAAAAAGGAAATTTTCTTTTTTGGGACTCCTTCTGTAAGTGGATGAACCAGAATCATAAGTACATCCTAATAGGGTTACTAGGGGACCCTAGGGTCATAGGGCTAACCCCTAAAAAATGAGGGCTAACCCTAATGTAGGGTTACATTTGGGGGGTCAGGCAGGTAAGCTGGCAGTGAGACAGCTGAATGAATAGTTAGGGCAAGGCGGGTCCTGCACGCCCCCCTATGGGGGCAGGGGCCGACTTGCCCTAACTATTCATTCAGCTGTCTCACTGCCAGCTTCCCCTGCCTGACCCTTGAAGATTAATTGCTTTCCAGAGGGAAGACAAAACTCACACAAAGTCACACACTTGTCAAAGCTGGGCAGGCTTTGCTGTCAAAACCCATGCCTGCCCTTTCAAAATCTCAAAACTGCTGTGTCTCTCCAAGTTTTTTTGTTTTTTGGTCCAACTAGTGAGCTGACCATAAAAGCCACTTAACAAATGGTGTAGAGCTTTTCAAGGGCTACAATTCACCTCCCTTCCTGAGGCTTAACTTATAGACACTCAAAGTCATTCCATTGTTCCTACCGAGTAGACAGGTAAGTATATTGATGAGATCACAGCGAGTAGAAGCAAAACCTGAGTCTGCATTGTCTAAATATGGAGCAATCAGTAGTGTTACAGTAAAGCACTGACAACCTGAACAGACTGACCACAACATAGCCAACTATACTCCTGGAAGACACCCAAGGGTCCAAGAGATGTTTACAACCTGGTGCGCAGAGGAAGAGGATTGCTCCAAGGTGGGCATATCTTCGGGATGACTAGTTA
>JARGXW010001268.1:0-27080 GCA_029204085.1 Mycena sp. CBHHK59/15
GGACTCGCATTATTGTTATGTCCGACAGGTCACTGACTCACACCTTTTCAGGAATACAATTGGACTTAGCTATATAAACCCGTAACATATGCCATGTACTTCAGTTTGATAATTAACATTGCTTTGCTCTACACTTTGCACTGAGTCGTCCTCCGGTTAATTCCTCCGGTCCTCTTTCCTTCACCGGCCACGGTAGTGCGCACATCCTACTGTCCTGTGGTGCTTGCGTTATCCTCCCATATACTTTCCGGAAGTTCCGATCCTCCGGTTTCCGGTTCCGGTTCCGGACTCGTTCTTCTCGTTCTTCCTTCGGCTCGGTATATAACAGTGCTATGGAATGGCGCTTCCTATTATCGGAACTTGCAGTCTTTGCATCTGCAATATATATGGTCAGCTTATCAGCCAAGTCTAGACGAACTTCTGCTGCTCTTTCATGAAACAGTTCGTCTGGAAACACTGCATTTGCGTTACGTCGAATACGACGGTTTCGAAAATGCTACTGTGCAACCTCCTACCTCGAACGGCTGAACCGCCTAGAGTTTGCTTCCATGTGTTGCAATGAGATCACCAGATGGAAGCCGAAAAGGCAGATATAGCACCAGATGGAAGGCGAAAAGCCCTGTCACATTGTCACACCATGACTAAATATGTGACAGAGTGCAAATAAGGAAGGCGGACCCGTCTGAACCAAACACTACCAAACCCCACTTCAACACTCCCACCTGGGACAGACGGAATGCCAAACACAGAAGAAAAAGAGAACATCACAACTCCCACCGAATGCGACAACTCCCACCCAATTCTACAATCCTCTCCCAACTAGGTGCGAATCGGCGGAAGACCAGGGCCAGAAACATCGCCGTAGCCACCTCCCATGTGTTTCTCCCACAACCCCAAGAATGAATCCACGTCGAGACCAGCGTCGATGGCAGAAGCGAAAGCCGCAGCATGCGACTGAAGAGTGCACAGATTGGAATTGATCCAATCCTTGACAAACGCAGGCATCGAATGCATGCATTTGTAAGCAATATGGCCTGCACGACCGCACCGATGACAGTCCAAATTGGTAGGATCGCACCAGCGATGTCCCTGTGAGTCGAGAGGGAAGCCATCAGAGATGGTGCCAGTCAAGGGGGAAGAGGAGGTAGCGGCAGCAACACGGCGGGGGGCAGAACCACGGGCGACAAGGGCGATGGACGAAATCCCGTCATCCTCCTGCTTGATCCCAGGGTCAGCAGCAGAGGCGGAGAGTAGGCTGGTGATTTCTTCCAGCGCAGGCTCAGTTGCACATGCGAGGAGGACGGTGCGAACTGCACTGAAGGATGAGTCGAGGTTGATAAGGAGGAGATCCTTATGGGTAGTTGCATTGACAACGACACCCATCACAGTGAGCCTTGATACGGCAGCAGCCATAGCGCAGATATAGACGGTGATGTCCTTAGAAGGATCATGCCGAACGGCGTTGAGCTCCGCACGAGCAACAACACGGTTGGTCATGTTCGACTTCTCGAAGTGACCCTTGAGTGCTTTCCAAGCCTCAGTAGCAGAGACCTGGTCTTCGACTAGATGCTGAAAGTCATCGCTGACCTTTCCATACAGGTACGGAACAAGCATGCGATCAAGGACGATGTTGTCTGCATCTGTGCCAGGCCCAGTGCCATCCTGGACCCAAAGAGCATCTAGTCCCAGCAAGAAGACTTTCACATTCTTCCCAAACTTCACCCAGTTGGATGAGTCGAGAGTGACAGTGAGCACAGACGTAAGAGCAGAGGTGATGTAGGGAGGGGACATGTGATCTGTGACGTGTGATGTGTGACGTGACAGAAAAGCGCAAGAGGAGGTTATCCAGAAGGTAAAGGATGAATCCACCCAAAGACAGACAGATTCTTGAAAGAAAAGAGGCAGAGGAAGATGATATGAGGTATAGAAGACTCTGAGACAGGGCCTGTAACCTGTTGCAATGAGATCACCAGATGGAAGCCGAAAAGGCAGATATAGCACCAGATGGAAGGCGAAAAGCCCTGTCACATTGTCACACCATGACTAAATATGTGACAGAGTGCAAATAAGGAAGGCGGACCCATCTGAACCAAACACTACCAAACCCCACTTCAACACCATGACCGTCAGATCCTGTCGGCTCATAGCCAATATACATATGCCTGCCCTTCAAACTCTTTCCTTGGACCTACAAAATGCAGATGATATAGATCAGATTATAGATCATTGCGTGGCAGTCTTGACGCCCGTCACGACTGTGTGCATGGGTCTGTATATGACCTTCAATGATCAGCTAGTGCGGCTTTTGCAAATCATGCCAAATCTTCAACGCCTTGACAGCCGAGCTAGCACCTCAGTCTTCACAAAGACAGTCAGGATGATTGTTCTAGACAGAGTCGACATCTGCCCTGCATTGTCTCTGCTTATATTGGGTGATCATTTGGATCAGCAGACGTTGACTGAGTTTTTGGTAAGACGGCCGAGTGCATGCTTTTCTAACCCTCTAAAGGTCATATTTCCTGACCTATCTGATGGTGATGAATATCCTGTTTATGTTCAAGCCTGGTGTTATATCTGTGCATCTTGATTCCGGTCACGCTCCAGTCACAATCCGGTCACACTCCGGTTTCCGGTAACCTGGAGTATCTCGGAATGATTCGGATCATCTCGGATCATCGGGCCTATGACGCTACAACACTTTACTAAGTGTTTTCCCGTTTATCTGTACTTCTGTTCTTCTGACTTATTGTCTTGGACTTCTCTTCTCATGGTTGATTACATAACCATCACTTCTTCCGACACCATCTGACTCCGGTCGCATGAATCCCTTATTGTCCTTTATTCCTGACTTACCAATCCTTCCCACCATTATTGTCTTTCCTCCTCTCATTCCTTTTTAGTATCAACAATTAGTTTGGTAGTATAAATATGTCTTAGATACTTCCAGTACTTCATCTGGAAAATTAACGTTGTTTCCATGTTTTCCTTCATGGACTGAGTCTTAACTTCTCATCTTGTCTGCGACTCGACTCCGGGGTAAACTCAGTACCCTCGGATGTCTTCTTCTTCATTTGATCTTCCTTCCGGTCCATTACCGTACTTCCGGTTCATTTCCGGTCCATTACCGGTCTTCCGGTTCATCTCCGGTCCACCTCTGGTTGACCCCCGGATTTCCGGTCGACCACCGATTTCTCTTCTTCGCCATTCTGGTCCTTCTCTCATTTCGGCTCCTCCCCAGACAGTCGCACACCCTTCTGAGCTGTGGTGCTTGCGAGAAAAGCCGACTTCTTAACTCCAGTCCGGTTCCGGTTATCCGGATCAATTTCCGGTTCCGGATCAATTTCCGGTTCCGGATCAATTTCCGGTTCCGGATCAATTTCCGGTTCCGGAGCTCCGCCGGGCTGGTCATCTTCATTCTGGCTCAGGATATAACAGTATTTTCCAGATCCCCTGTCTGGGTTACCTGCTTGCTGCGCTCATTACGCTTGCAGAAGTTCTCCAATTTTGCTGTGCTAGGATGTTCGGGTCTCTGAGCTCTTCCTAGAGTTCTTCCAACTCCACATTCCAGTACTTCCATTCCTTCCATCATGACTCTCACGATCTTGCACCTTCCAGTGTTTCCTCTGATGGTCCTTTCCGGACTTTGGATCCTTTATGCTCTTCACGACCATCACGACTTCGGAATCATAGCTCCGGACTGCCGGTTACCTCCGGTATCTCCGGACCACCAGTATCTAGGGTTAGGGTTAGACTCCGAACCTCCGGTTTCCTTACGTGCTCCCTTTCCACCCGTTCTGGTCACACTCTGACCAGAGCATCCAACCTGGTGTTGACCAACTCTGGTCGAACTCCGGTTCACCTTTGTTCGGTATTTTCGTCATCTTGCGGATTCTCCGATTTCGCTGGCTTATGGATATCTACTTTCCTCCAACTTTCGCTCCGTTGAGCTGACCGGCAGGCTTAGTAACCTCCATCCATTCCTCCGACTTCTCCGACTCCTGCACGCAACCCTCAGACATTAAGTCTGATCTCGTTTTGGCCTTTCCGGTTACGGAAGGACGTTCCGGGATTTCTCTGGTCACTCCGGATTTTCCGAATGTCTTCGCCAATCTTGTGGCGTCTTCACCAGATCCTGATCCTTCTATGGATATCTTGGGGCTTCTATGCCTACTCCGATCCTTCTATGGATACCTTTGGGCTTTCATGCCTATCCTCCGGTTTCATACCGGCCCCTCCGGACTTTTGTTTGGACATGTGTGGAACCGTTTTCCGACGGCGTTCCTTCTGCACCTATTTTCGGCCATCTCCGGATTTCTGGAGCTCCTCCTGCCGATCTTTCATTTTCGGATTTACACTTCCGGTATTTTTCTGTTATCACCTCTGGTCGCAATCCTGCTGTGATCTCTCCGGAATTTCCGGGTATTTTCCGGTCCGACTCCGGACATCATCCGAACCACACTGCGGTTGTAGGTTGCGCTTCGCTTTGGACTAGCCCAACTCCGGGTATTCAGTCACTACTCCTTTGCAACTCTGTTTCGGAAACGTGTCCAAACTCGTTCCGGATTCCTGCTCCATTCCCCGGAAATCTGATTTCTGCCTCTGGAATTCTTCCGCCACCTCCGGCACCCTTCCTTCCTTTTCCGGAAGGTCTCAATCTTCCTCCGGCTCCGGTTCCGGATTTCAAATGGGCCCCGACTCTTCATTCGGTGCTCTTCACTCCTCTGTATTTTTTGGAGCCTTTACAAAACTCTTCCAGCGAGTTTTCTTACATGTGGTCATGTTTGCCTTCCGGCATCTGGCGCTCCGGCATCTCGGTCTCTGGTCTATCCATACCCCTCCGGACTATACACTTGATCATGTGCCTAGGTCAACTTTTGGCCTGTACGAGACTTTGGCAAAGGCGACTAGCTTCGACTAGTGTCAGATAGGCCATTGTCCCTGTAGAGAATTTCTTTCACCTTCCAATCCTTGATGGATGGTTCTCTATGGAATCCTCGATCCTTCTATGGATGTCCCTCCTCTGGAACCTTCCGGTTCCGCTTCTGGTTTTCTTTCCGGTTCCTCCTTTGGAAACTTCTGGTTCCTCCTCCAGGTTTTCACTCCGGACATCTTCCATCATTCCTTCCCTGTCGTTCCCACTTTGACCACGACATTTCCGAACCTTTCCAGCCTTCCGGAGTTTTTCCGACTCCACCGTTTCCGCTTGGGCTTGCCACTTCATCCGGCTTGCCTTTCCTTCACCCCTGACCTTCCGATTCTCCTCCAAGAACCTCCAGTAATTTCCGGTCTCCTTTCCGACTCCTCTGGTCCCGTTTCCCACACTTCCGGGTTTCCACTTGGTCCACTTTCCTTCATCATTTTCGGCTTTTCCTCTGCATCCTCCATACTTCCCTGTTTGTTCCTTGAGGGCAAGGAATGTAAAGGGGGATACTGTTATATATGTGCATCTTGATTCCGGTCACGCTCCGGTCACAATCCGGTCACACTCCAGTTTCCGGTAACCCGGAGTATCTCGGAATGATTCGGATCATCTCGGATCATCGGGCCTATGACGCTACAACACTTTACTAAGTGTTTTCCCGTTTATCCGTACTTCTGTTCTTCTGACTTATTGTCTTGGACTTCTCTTCTCATGGTTGATTACATAACCATCACTTCTTCCGACACCATCTGACTCCGGTCGCATGAATCCCTTATTGTCCTTTATTCCTGACTTACCAATCCTTCCCACCATTATTGTCTTTCCTCCTCTCATTCCTTTTTAGTATCAACAATTAGTTTGGTAGTATAAATATGTCTTAGATACTTCCAGTACTTCATCTGGAAAATTAACGTTGTTTCCATGTTTTCCTTCATGGACTGAGTCTTAACTTCTCATCTTGTCTGCGACTCGACTCCGGGGTAAACTCAGTACCCTCGGATGTCTTCTTCTTCATTTGATCTTCCTTCCGGTCCATTACCGTACTTCCGGTTCATTTCCGGTCCATTACTGGACTTCCGGTTCTTCTCCGGTCCACCTCTGGTTGACCCCGGACTTCCGGTCGACCGCCGGTTGCTCTTCTTCGCCATTCTGGCCCTTCTCTCATTTCGGCTCCTCCCCAGACAGTCGCACACCCTTCTGAGCTGTGGTGCTTGCGAGAATAGCCGACTTCTCAACTCCAGTCCGGTTCCGGAGCTCCGCCGGGCTGGTCATCTTCATTCTGGCTCAGGATATAACACCTGGCTTGAAAGCGAACTTATACATACACATCCTATATCTTGTGTCAATTATTTTAGCGATGAAATTCTTCTGAATTAGAAATTGTAGTCAATGTTATATACCGAGCCGAAGGAAGAACGAGAAGAACAAGTCCAGAACCGGAACCGGAAACCGGAGGATCGGAACTTCCGGAAAGTATATGGGAGGATAACGCAAGCACCACAGGACAGTAGGATGTGCGCACTACCGTGGCCGGTGAGGGAAAGAGGACCGGAGGAATTAACCGGAGGACGACTCAGTGCAAAGTGTAGAGCAAAGCAATGTTAATTATCAAACTGAAGTACATGGCATATGTTACAGGTTTATATAGCTAAGTCCTAATTGTATTCCTGAAAAGGTGCGAGTCAGGTGACCTGTTGGACATAACAATAATATGAGTCCCAAATAGGATGAAGAAGTGATGTCGGAGAAATGAACAATAAGGAGAAGGATTATAAAGACGGATAAACGGGAAACGCTCAGTAATCCTTCATTGCGTAAAAACCCGGTGATCCGTGATGAGTCCGAGAATTTTCCGTCCGGTTCCGGACATGACCGGAAGGTCAAGGACCGAGAATGCATGGATATAACAGTATCCCCCTCTTGCGTTCCTTGCCCTCAAGGAACAGAGATGTAATTGCGGCGTCCATCGAATAATAGTTCTGGATATGTCCGGAAGAAGTTGTCCAAAACCGGAAAGCTTCTAGAAGGTCACGTGCTGTTGATATAAACCATCCGCAGTAGTGGCGTGACTTAAAACTTCTTTCTTCTGCACCTCCACCACCACCATACCCAAATGCCCCCTACGCGCCCGGATACAACGGCGACGAGCACAATGACTCCGGCGCCAACCGGAAAGGGAAGAAGAGAGTGACCTCCGGGGAGCTCGAGGACGACCGGCGCGAGCAGAAGCGCCAGCGAAGGGAGCAACAGGCGCAGGAGCGTCTCGAACGCCTCTGGATTGAGCTGGAGGAGGCTGCGGCGTCCCGGGCAGAGATTGAATTGAGGGAGGCCCGGATCCGGCAGGAGTTGTATGGGATGGACCGGGAGGACGAGGAGGAGGAGGAGGAGGGGTCTGGAGAGGCGTCGGTTGGGGATGGGGACCCCAACGACGAGACGGATAGTGACCGGGAGAGAGAGCCGGGGCAAGGTGCGCAACGGTGACCAGAGTATACCGGATACTAACAACCTTCCAGAGTGCGACCAGTGCAAGAGGGTCGCAGCAGTATGCTTTGTCGAGGGTGGATCCCGCGCCACCTCCTTGGCCTGCACCCGTTGCAAGGTCAAGAAAATCAAGTGCACTCTTGTCAGACCCTCCAAACGGGTCAATCAGCGCGAGCAGGCGAAGACGCAGGGGTCGAAGAAAACGACCGGACCGAGTTCCGGGAAGACCACCACCCGCCGCCGTCGCCCCCGCGCCCGATACATCGAGTTGTCTCCCGAACCGGACGTCGGTTCCCGTCCGACTGGAACGACCGGGGAGATGGGTCCCAGGACCAGTATTGACGATATGCGGGTCCGGATGGACCAGTTGGAGCGTCGTCAAGATGCTGTTGAGGCGTCCCGGAGGAGGGATCGAGGCCGTCATAACTGGGTCAACCTGGTGTTGACAGGCCTTGTGAAGTGGCTGTCCCGGGATTACTTCCGGGATGGCGTCCCTGGATGGATGGTCGATATCATCCAGGGATTGGAGGATGACAGGAGGCCGGGGACGACGGGCAATCAATGGAGCCCGAGGAAGACAGGGAGGTGGATGAAGAGCTACCGGAACCGGAGCCGGAAGCGAAGGAGGAAGAAGAGGAGGTGAGGATCCGGGTCAGTCCGGAATGGCCGGAAGGGTTCCGGAGCGACGATGAAGGAGGAATGGAAGTTGTAGAAGAGGAGGGCAATGAGTCCTTGCCACCAATCCAGGTGGAGGAGCAGCCAGAGGAGTCTGAAGGCGAATAGTCATTTGTATAATATAGTTTCTTCTGAATATTTTTTCTTTCTTGATTGTTCTTGAAACGATAAGTGAATCCGGAGTCGACCGGAATAACCGGAAATACCGGAAGAGTAAGAAAAGAAAGAATTTAAGGGTTTGGCCCAGGCTTGTTGGGATAACGACGATGAAAATTGTCCATATGTTCATCGGCATCAACGTCATCCGCACTAACCCAGCTAAACTGTTCATCGGTGTTCTCGTAGCCCTGCCATTCGACCAAGTACCGGAGCTGAGTCCGGGGCAACCGGAAACGGCGATCGATCTTTGAGTCAACGATTTGTTTGATCTCATAGTGTTCTTCACCGTCAATGATTTCTACCGGAGCCGGAGGTGGTTCCTCACGACCGGGGAATGGATTCGGAAAATGAGGCTCGAGTTGAGAGATATGAAAGACCGGATGAACTTGTGAAAGGCTTTTTGGGAGACGGATGGTGTAGGAAGCTGCACTGGGTTTACCAATGACTTCGTAAGGCCCAAGGTGAGTTTCCGAGAATTTCGGAGTAGGCCGTTTCATCCGGATATACTTTGTCGTGATGAATGCTTGATCACCGATCTGTTGAAGTGGGGTTTGGTAGTGTTTGGTTCAGACGGGTCCGCCTTCCTTATTTGTACTCTGTCGCATATTTAGTCATGGTGTGACAATGTGACAGGGCTTTTCGCCTTCCATCTGGTGCTATATCTGCCTTTTCGGCTTCCATCTGGTGATCTCATTGCAACACGATCTGTAACCGGGGATCCGGAATGCGCTTCCGGTCAGCAGTTTCTTTGTATCGCTGCTGAGCGAAAGTGATCTGCTCCCGGAGGTACTGATGAAGGTCTTGAAGATCGACAACATAGTCTTTAGCATACATGTTCGCGACGTCGCGTTCCGGGTGGATGTTAATAGCCGGATTATAGCCTTTATTCGCAAAGAACGAAGATATTCCGGTAGAGGCATTCGGAGAATTGTTTAAAGCGAATTCGGCTAGGGGAAGTAGTTCATGCCAGTCGTCTTGCTGGTACGAGGTATACATCCGGATATACTGTTCCACAGTCTGGTTCATGCGTTCCGTCTGTCTGTCCGCTTCCGGATGATAACCGGAAGTATAGTGCAGCTCCATAGAAAGGAGTTCGCCCAAGGACCGGAAGAAAGATGAAACGAATTCGGAGCCCCGGTCACAAGTGACATGGGAAGGGACACCGTGCTTCGAGAAGACGTGAATAAGGAAAAGTCGGGCAAGTTCCGGAGAGTCGATATGAGTGTCACAAGCCACAAGAATAACCTGCTTAGAGGCACGGTCAACTATGACAAGGATTGTGTCGTACTCGCCGGAAACCGGTAATTGATCGATGAAGTCGATAGAAATGGAATCCCATGGCCGGATGGGAACCGGAAGAGGCTTAAGCAATCCGTAAGGTCGGTGCCTAGGCTTTTTGTTGCGCTGGCAAATAATGCAAGATCGACAATAGTCCCGGACGAAGTTCCGGCATTCCGGCCAGGTATATTCTCGACGGATGAGAGCTAGAGTGCGGTTCTGACCAAAATGACCAGAGAGAACATGGTCATGCAAGTACTGTAGAACACGTAGTCGCAACTCCGGAGAGGTTCCGGAGATCAGAGGCACATAGATACGCTCATCAAGCCGGAGAAGACTGGAAGGATCGAGTGTCCAGCGGGAAGGGTTACCGGAGTTCGCGGCGTTGATACCGGAAACAGCGGCAGGATCATCGTTGAGATGGTTGCGGATATCTGAATAAAGTTTCTCAAGATCCATAACAACGGTAGCTCGAAGAATGATTTCCTCGAGAAAGGTAGCGTGGAGAGATGCAGAGAGTTGATCTTGGGTGAAAATTGGGCGAAGGTTTTGCGGATTGAGCTGGCCATAAGCCCTATCCCCCTCTTTAGGGTAGACGTCCCATCGTCTAGTCAATGCATCCGGTTTACCTCCGAGCTTTCCGGGCCGGAACCGGATTACCATGTTGAAATGGCAAAGGTACTCGGACCACCGGACTTGGTGACGAGTAAGAACTTTCGTCGTCGCAAAGTACTCCAAGTTCTTGTGGTCCGTGACAACGTCGACCGGAAAGGTAGTTCCCTCGAGATAATGTCGCCAAATGGTGAAGGCATCGAAAATTGCGAGGAGTTCCTTGTCGTGCGTGTCGTAGTTGAGTTCCGCCGGACCAAGAGTCCGGGACCGGAACGCAACCGGGTGAATGTCGCCATCGTCTCCTTGAATTGAGAGAATGGCTGCGATCACATAATCGGAGGCATCAGATTCAACGGTTACTTGACGTCCCGGAATCCAATGGTGTAAGACCGGAGCCTCCGTATAGGCGTGTTTTAGTGTGTCGAAAGATAATTGACAATCTTCTGACCAATTCCATCGGATGTTGACCGGGTGAGTGGGTGAGCGGAATCGTGATGGAAGAATAATTCCATATAAAACGCCGATAGAAATTGCAAAAACCAAGGAACGATTGAATATCCTTGACTTTGCGGGGAGTAGGCCAGTCCATGATAGCTGAGACTTTCTCCGGAGACATCCGGAAACCTTCCGGAGACAGAATGAATCCGAGATACTCGCAAGTGTTTACGCTGAACTCGCATTTTGGAAGTTTGCAATAGAGTCCTGCGTTCCGGAGACGTCGTAAGACTTCCCGACATGACAGTATGTTGGGAAGGATCGTCGGAGTAGATGAGGATATCATCCAAATAGACGACGACGTAAATGTCCAGCAAATCGGCGAAAATAGTGTTCAAAAATTGCTGAAAAGCCGCTGGAGCATTTGTAAGTCCTTCCGGAAGAACCCGAAGTCATACGAGCCATAGCGAGTACGGAAAGCCGTTTTGGGCTCATCGCCCGGAGCAATCTGGAGAAGATGATAGGCGTGCCGGAGATCGAGTTTGGTGTAAATTCGTGCTTTTCCGGGAGCATCAAGGAGGTCGGTGATAAGTGGAAGTGGATAGGTATCCTTCTTCGTGATCTTATTTAGACCCCGGTAATCGACGCAGAGCCGGAGAGAACCGTCCTTCTTTTTAGCGAAGAGGATTGGAGCCCCATGACTAGACCGAGACCGATATATGAATCCGGCTTTCAGATTGTTGTCAATGAACTCCCGAAGAGCAACTAACTCGTTCTGAGAAAGTGAGTAGACATGTCCGACCGGAGGAACTTCGCCTTCCTGGGTTTCGATTTTAAGGTCATATTCTCGATGAGGAGGAAGATTGTACGCTTCCTTCTCCGAGAATACGTCGGCGAAGTCGTGATATTCCGGAGGAAGACCGGAAAGGTCCGGAACGTCGGCTGAAGCAGAACGAGCTTGGGCATCCTCTGTAGGACAAGCACGCAAGGTATACTGGACAGTATCCTTGTCTCGAATAATAGCACTATAAGCCGCAGCAGATACCAGTGACACAAGGGGAACAGAAGTGAATGGACAAGACTTAGGAGCCTCCGGAAGAGGCGGAGATGCCTCGGAGTGTCCATAGAAGGACCGGAATCTGGCGAAGACGTTGGAGTCGGTGTAGGTTTCTCGTCCGGGAAAACCGGAATGGAGATTCCTCGTCCGTAATCGGAACTACCGTAGCTGGAACAGACTTAATTGTCTGCGGTGTCGACGATGAATCACCGGATTGACCGGAACGGAATGATATAGTAGCGTCAGACCAGTTAATCAACGGATTAAAGCGGTTGAGCCAATTGTATCCCAGAACCAAGTCGCAAGGCGAATCAAGACGGGTAACGAAAAATTCCATAGGATGGACATCGCCAGATGGGAATTGGATTAACAGCCGGAGCTACCGATTAATGATTGTTGATGAGCCGTCGAGATACCGGAGTTTAACCGGAGCAACCAGATACGGTGAAAACCCATTTTTTTCACATTCTTTCAACGATATAAAACAATGAGAAGAACCAGAATCAATAAGAGTCTGCAAGTGGATTTTGAATCCCGACGCAATTCGTGATAGTAAGGAAGGAGATATGGTTGCATATTCTTCCGGACCGGAAAAGATATAGTCTGACCGGAAAGTAGAGACGTGAAGATCGACGTAAAGGGCATTAGGTGAAAGAGTGGAAGCGTTGAGGCAGACCTCAGGAAGCACCCCGGAGTCAACGCAACTCGGACCGGATGCTGAGGTATCCGAGCTACTGATTATTTTTTTGGCTCAGCGGTTTCGGCGGATGTAGCAGGCTTTTCAGCCGTCGCAGACGCCGCCTTTGCCTGAGCGTATTCTGGACGCTTCCGGCACTCCGAAGCTGAATGACCGGTACCCCTGCAGAACATGCAGAGATTGAGTCGAGATCGGTGTTCCCTTTCGTCCTTGGTAAGTCTCCCGTGCTTATTGAGTTTGTCAGCATACGGTTTTGGAGTCCGACCGGAAGACTGCTGAGCCGGTCTATCGGAAGTGGCCTTCGTCGTAGATGATGAAGTAGGGTTGCCAGACTGCTTTCCGAAAGGTCTCCCACCGGAAGTGGGATTAGACGACTTAGGCGAGGAGTTGGCGCCCTTGTGATCCTTTGACTGCTGACCGGAATTTCCAGAATTACCGGAACCAGTACCACCACTGCTAATCTTCTCATGCTCCCGCTCACGCTGTTTCTCCAATTCGCATTTCCAATAGCGAGCATCAATCCGGCGGGCAATATCTTTAACCCCAAGCAAGGTATTGAGATAGTTGTGATGAACCATTTCATCCTTCAGCCATCGAGGAAGTCCCTCGTAGAATTGATGTCGCAGGGCATTGTCGCCCCATTGGGTAAGGACAGCGAGACGATCGAAACCGATGATATAAGTGGCAATCCGGTCTCCGGATTTCATCCGGCAAGACCGGATGAGATCTTCCGCATCTCCTACCGGATCTTGCGGACCAAAATTCTCCTGAATAAAGCGCGGAAAATTTCCGTCCCAAGCCGGAACGGAACCGGTGTCATAAAGATTTGGTTCGAACCACTGCTGAGCAGTGCCCCGGAGATATGACATGATATAGAAAATCTTGTCATCATCCGAGATAAAATCCTGGTGACGTTCCGCAAAATGCAGGTAACATTGGGTGAGAAAAGACTGGAGTTTCGCGGAGTCGGAGCCATCAGAAGTGTCTGGATTGCGGAGATTCGAGCGAGTAGAATGAGGTGGAGTCGAGGAATGAGTGACATAAGACTGAATTGCATCCCGGAACGTTCGGATAGTGCTGATAAGCAGCTGTTCCGGAGGTTCGGGATCTGGGTCAGGAGGTCCAGCCGGACCGGGTCCAGGTCCGGGTCTGGGTCCGGGTCTAGTCCAGGTCCGGGTGGAGGATCAGGACCATCAGGACCACCAGGACCATCACCACCTCCACCACTCCTCCTGGATGACCACCGTTTCCGCCACCTCCTTCATCATTGGGATCAGGAGGGTCTCCGTGTTCCGAACCAGAGTGTGTATGATCGCTACTGCCATCGCCAGGTTCCTCGGCTTGAGGAACCGGAGGTTGTCCGGTAGACCCGGATTCCTCCACAGCCTCAACAATAGGAGGATAAGGGATCGGTGAAGTGCTCAGCTGAACACTCGAGCACGATCTGGATATGGAGATCGAGGAAAAACAGTAGGATTCTCTGGAGTGCGAGGACTTTGAACAAGTCCCGGAACATTAACCGGAAAGGTTGTCGGAGTGGAGAGAGTAACCAGAGCTGTAGGTGCAGCCGTCTGGCGTGTGCGAATGGTGACATTAGGAGGAAGAACAATTTGTCCAGAGGGAATAGTCGACATGGAATGAGAGGGTGAAGACAAAGGAACAATCTGTGAGTAGAGACGAGATTTGCGATGTTCGTCAGAGATATCGAGTGTTGCAGGATTAGAGGGAAGGTGTGACATAACCAGCCAGGATAGGTGAGTTTGATAATACTGTTATATACTGAGCCGAAGGAAGAACGAGAAGAACGAGTCCGGAACCGGAAACCAGAGGATCGGAACTTCCGGAAAGTATATGGGAGGATAACGCAAGCACCACAGGACAGTAGGATGTGCGCACTACCGTGGCCGTGAGGGAAAGAGGACCGGAGGAATTAACTGGAGGATGACTCAGTGCAAAGGTAGAGCAAAGCAATGTTAATTATCAAACTGAAGTACATGGCACATGTTACGGGTTTATATAGCTAAGTCCTAATTGTATTCCTGAAAAGGGCGAGTCAGGTGACCTGTTGGACATAACAATAATACGAGTCCCAAATAGGATGAAGAAGTGATGTCAGAGAAATGAACAATAAGGAGAAGGATTATAAAGACGGATAAACGGGAAACGCTCAGTAATCCTTCATTGTGTAAAAACCCGGTGATCCGTGATGAGTCCGAGAATTTCCGTCCGGTTCCGGGATCCGGTTCCGGACATGACCGGAAAGTCAAGGACCGAGAATGCATGGATATAACAGTCAAACAATTTACAACGAGTGTTTGAATTTGAATGTTCAAGTAAGATACTCTTCTGATTTAGTGGCGTGGTTTGTGTGCTTTTTGTTCAGTAAGGACAGGACTCGTAATGCCATGCGAAGCAATGGCCTCAAAACCAAGTTGTTATGTGGAGTCGATGGAAGAAGATGAGACACATTTGGTGGAAGGGGGTGAGAAGGAGTCAGTGTGGGGGGGAAAGGTGTATACCAAGAAATGTATCCATTGCTATGTGACAGGGGATCTGGAGCATGTACATTATGAACAGGACTGGTTGCTCTCCATCTTGACTTCAGGATTTACGTGTAAAAGACGCGTGAAGGTGGGGCGCGCTTTGGCAGGTGGTTAGTGGCATTGTTAAGTCCTGAGCCAAGGGAATCGGAATTGCCGAGGAAGTCCAAAGGTCAGAGATAAGAACAGGAGGATGAGTAAGGATGCAGGAGGGCCGGAGGAGGCACGGAATATCCGATAGATCAGAAAGTCCGACTCAGGTTGCGTTAGGAAGGGAGAACACAATAACATATACAATTATCAAACTGAAGAACAGAGACTAAACTACTTAGCTTAAATACTAGTAAGCTAATTGTTTAGTGAAGTACAATAAGATGAGAAAGATTAGTAAGTATAAGTCCGTGGACAATTAAGTTGTCAAGACAATCCTGTGAAGGATTAGTAAGTATAAGTCTGTGGACAATAAGTCGTCAAGACATCTTGTGAACGATGAGTAAGTATAAGTCCGTAGACAATAAGTCATCAAGACAGATGAGTAAGTGTAAGTCTGTTATATACCAAGCCGAAGGAAGGACAAGATGAGAGACTCCGGAACTGGAGGATCGGAACTTCTGGAAAGTATATGGGGAAATAACGCAAGCACCACAGGATAGTAGGATGTGCATACTACCGAGGCCGGTGAAGGAAGGAAAACCGGGGAATTAACCGGAGGACGACTCAGTGCAAAGCGGAGAGTAAAGCAACATTAATTATCAAACTGAAGTACATGGCATATGTAAGGGGCTTATATAGCTAAGTCCTAATTGTAATCCTAAAAAGATGCAAGTCAGGTGACCTGTTGGACATAACAATAATACGAGTCCCAAAGAGGATGGAGAAGTGATGTGGGAGAAATTGACAATAAGAACATGGATTATAAAGACGGGAAACACTCAGTAATCCTTCATTGCATAAAAACCCGATGATCCGCTCTGGGTCCAAAGATATTCCATCCGGTTCTGGGCTCTGGTACCGGACATGGACCGGAAAGTCAAGGACCAGGAAAGCATGGATATAACAAAGTCCATGGACAATTAGTGAATGTCGGATGGACTCCAAGAGTGAAGTAAGGTGATATGAGTAAGAGGGATATGCTTAGTAATCCCTCATCGCGTAATATCCTTTGCAATGGATAGAAGTCCCCCTCGGAAATTCTGAAGTAAGTCCGATCAGAACTCCGAATGGAACTCCGAGTTGCACGGATATAACATCCTCAAAAAACATGAAGAAACACACTTGGGGAAGAAAACCAAGGGAACTCAACATCTGTGCACTGCCAGAAACACGCCAACTTCAGTTGTTGGGTGGCTGGATCTCATAGGTAAGAGCATCATATAGATATTCAACATTTATATAGGTAGTCTTCCGAGCTCAGAGGCTTCCATTTAATGTATACTAATAAAATACACTTACCTGACTAGAGTGCATAAAACAACATGTGAAAGGAAGAAAGGATGGAATTTTGGATATGAGTATGAAGTCAATGGAACAAGGAAGACATTGAAAAAATGTTTGGAGCCAAAACATGCTACAGTGAGGTACAAGTGAGGATTTTTGTGAAAGCATGACTAGATCACATGGTTCCTATACAAACTGCACCAGACGTTATAGGGCAGTGTTCCCCCATCAAATTTCATCAAAAATCTGCCTCGGATCATCTGAGCGGTCCAGCGGACCACCACTGCTCTGCCTGTGAGCGCCAGCAAGCGACTGCCCTATAACGTCGGGAACGAGACTAACCTCTTGTGCAACACTTCTTGGAGGTATCTGTGGGTTTTGTCAAACTTGTGAGTATTCATACAACTCACAAGTATTTTACCTGCAGATCCAAGGATCCAGGTCACAGGGCCTATGACTATGGTTTGGTAGGTCAGATACCGAAATTAGCCTGTCCCAAAGTTTTGTCCAGACTTTTGGCCACAGTGGGTCCAAAATTTCTGTCCGAACTCACAAAAATTTTGTCCGGACTTTGTGTCTGACCTATTTTTTGCTCTAAAAATTTCCCAGGGCCAAAAAAAAATCACAAAAAATTTGAATTCACAAGCAATGCTTATTGAATATTATTATTTTGTTCTATTTTGCATTGTCTACAAAGTCCAGTTTGACAGTGGCATACTTCACATTGACAAGATAGGCAAATTGAGTGGCACCCAAACAAGTGGGGAAATTGATGATCGGGGCAAAAATTTTGTCCAGACCAGGCCACCCAAGTTCCTTTGTCCAGACTGTGGATCTGAGGTTTGCTCATTGACCTCTCAATTTGTCCAGATTCCCACCTGACTTCAGTTGATTAAATTTCAGATTTTGTCCGGACTTCATACCCGACCTACCAAGCCATAATCATAGGCCCTCAGGTCACACAGTGTTCCGCTTCTACCGCTCTATATTGACTACAACCCAGCGGCATTTCTCGCAGCTCGGGGTATCCTCACATTCCCCCTGCAAACCAGTCAGCAAATAATCCGCAAACCAAGCGACGTATGGCAGACCTGTTGACCATGCCGAATTTGTGTGCTGCCTCCTTCTTGCCAAGTGTGCCAGAAAACTGCGTCTTGTCGCTGTCAAGCTTCTCCCCGCGCCCGGCGGCGATGCGTTGCAGGACATCGATCATCTCACGCGCGAGACGCTCCTCGAGCTTGCTGCCGGGGCGATCCTTGGACGCCTCGAGGAGCCATGCGATGCCCTGGCGCGTGCGCTGCTTCTCGCTGAGGGCGACGGGGATCTGCAAGACCTTGGGGCCGAACGTCTGGCTGATGGAGCGGATGGCGGGGGACGCGAGGCGAATCGCCTCGCGCAGGATGGGCAGCGGCGGTGCGCGTGTGTAGGTGTGCAGGTAGAGGAGGACGTTGGACACGATGCGGTGCGCCTTGGCGCGGTGGCCGTGTCTCATGATCATGGAGGCGAGGAAATGGAGGAGCGGGTCTTCTGGCGGGGGGACATTCATGAGCGGCTCGTAGCGGGGGCCGCGGCTGTAGGTGCCGACGGGCGGGAGGTACATGAAGTCTTTTGGGGGCGGCGGGGGGGCGGTGAAGATCTCGGAGGAGCCCAGCGAGCGGAATGCCTGCTTGGCCACGAGTTGGTCAGACAGCGAGCTCATGGAGCGACAGAGGCACCGCCGCACGGCCATCGTCGACGAGGAGAAGTTGAGGATGTCTGTGTTTGGCGCTATTACTTCGCGCGGGCATTGGCGTACGACGCGTAATCCTCCCTTAACCTCTATAACCACCATGGAGACTTCGTTTGCGATAACTGGCAAGGGCTACGTGATTGTCGCAGCGGACACGACGTCCGCCCGCTCCATCATCAAAATGAAGACTGACGAGGACAAGATAAAGACCCTCAGCCCCCACCTCCTCATGGCCTACTCTGGCGAGCCAGGTCCGCTGTCCTGCTCTCTTCATGCTCGCAGCAAAATCTGAACCACTCGCAGGTGACACCGTCCAGTTTGCAGAGTACGTCGAGCGCAATATCCGGCTGTACCACATCCGCAACCTCTATGCCCTGCGCCCCTCCGCCGCCGCGTCGTGGATCCGCCGCGCGCTCGCGACGTCCTTGCGCACGCGCAAGGCCTACACTGTGAACCTCCTCGTCGGTGGCTATGACACCGCTTCGCACGACCCGCACCTCTACTGGATCGACTACTTCGGCACGATGACCCAGGTCCCGTTCGGCGCGCACGGCTACGGCGCGTACTTTGCGCTCAGTTTGCTCGACCGGTACGCTCGCGTCTCTCTCTCATAATCCTCCCGCGCTGACGTGTTCCACAGGTATCACGACCCCGAAGCGCCGCTGGAGGAGGGCCTTGCAACGCTGAAGCGGTGCATCGACGAGGTGGCGAAGCGGCTCGTGGTCAGCCCGGGCACGTACAAAGTCAAGGTCGTCGACAAGGACGGGATCAGGGAGGTTGACCTTTAGTGTATTGTACCATTCATCTGCTTGCATTCGTACCAAAATACACTATATAACAAAAACGCAGAAGTCTACTTGGTGCGTTTGTATATCTTTTCGAGGAAGCTCGTGAAGATCTCACGCTTCAGCGTGCCACGCTCCGTTCCCTCTGGAATGGCCGCGATCATGTCCACCAGCCGCGCGTACACCTCGCCCTCATACTTTGCATAGCGCTCGCGGATACCGACCGCCTCAAACACGGCTTTGACGCGCGCCTCGTCCGCGTCGCTCTTGCGCCCGTAGCTCGCGTCGAGCGCAGCCCGCTGCTCGGGCTGGCAACCGCGAGCGCGGTGTTGATGCACCACGAGCATTTGTTGTCGACGATGTCGGTACCGATCTTGCCGAGCTGCTCTGGCGGCGCGGAGAAGTCGAGGAAGTCGTCCTGGATCTGGAAGTACTCGCCCAGCGGGAGCAGGATCGACAGCGCGACCTTGTACGGCTCGATCGTTTTGCCGTCAAGCGTGTACGTAGAAGGCACGCCGGACATGTACATCGCGAGCGCAACGGGGAGGTAGAACGAGTAGTACGCGGTCTTGTATATCACAATGAGGTGGTGTCTGTACTCCAGTCAGAATTTCTGTGCCCAGAACAAAAGCGAGACGCGCACTTTTCGAGCGAGAATTTGCTCAAGTCGACGCTGTCTTCGGGCGCGGTGATGAGGTCGATGAGCTGTCCCATCTCAGTCTGGTACGTCGTGTCATGGAAGAGGTCGAGGAGGTCGACATAGTACGGCGTGGCTCGGAAGTGGGTCTTCAGGAGTTGGTAGATGGCGCCCTCGAGCATGAACGAATCGTTCAGCGCGATCATGCCGATGCCTGGCGCGCGGTACCAGCACGGCTGGCCGCGGCGGGTGATGGAGCTGTCCATGATGTCGTCCGAGACGAGGAAGAAGCCCTGCAGCTGGAGGGGGGCGTCGGTACACGCTGGGCAGCAAAATCACGAGAAGCGCACCAGCTCGACACACCAGCCCAGGACGGCGGCCTTGAAGTATTCGTCGTCGGTGAGCTCCGCGCCCTTGAGGATCTGCGCGGTGTCCGTGACGGAAATTCCGCGGTTGAGCTTGCCGCCCGGGACATTGTAGTCCAGGTTCTACCAAGGTCAGAACACAAGAAAAATTTACACAAGGGGATCACCTTGCCAAACCAGTCCAGCGCCTCGGCGGGCATGCCCTCGCCCGCCATCTGGCCCACCAGCTCGCCCCGTATCCGACCCCACACTTCCTCGAATTTAGCGCGTTTCGCGGCTTTGGCGTCCATGGCAAAGAACAAAAGAAGTCAAGTGAACGTAAATAGGACTTTGTTATCGATCCCAATTTTCTTAAGCAGGCCACATGTCATACGTTACTTATACAGTGGACACATTTTGCTACTCCGCTTCACACGGGAAGACTATACTACAGCCACTCGCCGATCGCCATATCCACGTCCCGAGTAAGTGCCACACGATCGCGTGCGGGCGCCCGTCGCCCATGCTCTGCGGCCGCTGCGCGCGCGAGGACAGCTGGACCCGCAGCGGCCGCGTCCTGGATACGCCGCCAAGCCAGCCGTGCTCGCCCACAAACGACTCCTGAGAGTACAGCGAGGGGAGAGACTCCTGCGACGGGCGTGCGTACGAGGAAATGAGCGCCGCGAGCGAACATGCGGACGGGTGCGCCGCAAGTGAGCCCGCAGAGGGGAGCGCGTTGAGCGACAGTGGGCGGGCGTCGGGGGGCGCGACGGGGCTGAAGTCGAGCTTGCCCAGCGTGTAGATCCCGTATCGCTTCGTGTTCATGGTCGCGTTTGTCGCGTCGGCAGCGGGGGACGGCCGCGTGATGTCTGCCGAAAGCGTGTTGGTGCGCTTGCGGCACCGGACGCGCGGGGTGCTGGCGATTGCTTTGGGCAGATCGGTGACGGAGGCAGACGAGATCGAAGACAGAAGATGGTGTATTGTGCCGAGGCTGGGGGACTTGACGTGGCTCGCGCAGGAAGATCTCTTGGGCATCAGGCTACGGGTACTTGGGGGTACACCAGGCGCAGGGATAGTCTTGGGAGTGTTGGCGTCCGGGAAAAGAAAGGTCGAAGAGAATGTCATAGCAGTGTTGGAAGAAGGGAGAGCCATGTGTGCAGGAGTATTATTCATGGTCATAGTGATGTCGTCCTCGGTAGGCATAGAATGTGCAATTATAGTATCAAAGCCAGAGAAATCAGGTTGCCGCTCGTCGTCCAGTGCATTCGTTGAGTTGACACAGACATCAGGCGCGTCGATGCAGTACTCCCTCCGCCGGTCGACAGAGAACGAACGGCCACCTTTGAGAGGTTGGCGGCGGCGCTTCGTGGGCGTATCCAAGAGCATGTTTTCCTTCTTGTCAGGGGATCCAATCGGGCGTTTGGGGGACGAGGCTTGGAGACCTTTCCAGATACCCTGGCTGGGAGCGGGGGAGGCTGCGCGACCACCACCAAACACGTCGGTGGGCCGAGAGCGTCCGCGTCCGCCCTCGGGGCCCCAGGAGCAGCCTCGACGTCGGGGCGCACAGGGCGTTGGATTTTCTGCGCGAGGGTTAAAGACACTGGCATGACCACCCACGTTGACTGACCACGTTGAGACCCAAACCCACGCCGGAGAGGCGCACGGCGGCGAACTGGCGAGTCCATGGCACAGGAGGGTGCTTGTTGGCGGGCTTGTCACGGCGGTTGGCGGCGGGCTTGGTTGTGTCGCGGAGGGGAACGACCTGGAAACGGTGGGGTGTCTTGTCGCGGACAGCGACGCGGGTCTTCATCATGAGTGAGGAGGATCGGGGGACTGAGAGCTGCTGCTGGTGGCGCTGGGTTGCGAGGACGAGTGCATCTTCAAACTCAGGCGAGACGGCCCACGGCAGATTGGCGGACATGAAGGAGAGAAAGCAAGGAGGGAAACGCGGTGTGCCGGCCCTTTAGCAGACCATGTGACCCATTTGTCGCGTCTCCGTCTTCCTCGACTCTCCATGCATCGCAGAGGCAACAAATCCAAAAAGGTGCCACCCGTCCCCCTCTGCCATGCCCCGCCTCTCACCTCTGTAGGTCCCGAATGTCCGCCTGCGACCCGCACATCCCGACGCGATGGCACGCGCACGCACCTCCCCCGAGCACACCAGCTGCTGGGCCGAGGACAGCCAGATCGGCAGCGACGACACTGCCATGATCGTCGGCTCGTGCCCCCGGCCGTTCAAGGGCGTCGTCGTCTGTGCCACAGGCGTCCTCGACAAGGTGCGCGGCCCGTTTGCGCCCGATGCGTCGTCTGACTTGTCCATGCCAGCCCGCCCTCTTCAAACTCGCGCTAGAGCTCGGCGCAACCAGTGTCAGCGCATTCACCGACCGCGTCACCCATCTCGTCGCCGAAGACCACGGCGGCGCAAAATACATGGTTCGTGAGCCCATTTACCTGCTTTCCGAGTCCCCTGACGCGCCTTCCAGTGCGCCATCGAGCGCAAGATCCCCATCCTCCTCCCGTCCTGGATCATCGAAAGCCACCGCATCTGGCAGCATGGCGACGACGTCGACCTCGCTCAGGTACGCATCCCATCTACCTACCCTCCATCCTGCTCACCCCGCCCAGAGCGTCGCCGCGCACCGCCTGCCCGTCTTCTCCGGCATCACCCTCTGTGTCTCGGGCATCCCCGAAATCCTGCGGCGCACCCAGATCAACAAACTGCTCACCGCCCGTGGCGGCACGTACGTCAAGAACCTCGAGCGCCCCGTGCGCGTCACGCACCTCCTGTGCGCAGGCGACGCCGAGACCGACAAGATGCGCTACGCGGAGAAATTCAACCGCGCGGGAGAGGCCGACCCGCCCATACAGCTCGTCTGGGAGGAGTGGTTCTGGGACTCGCTTGAATTTGGCGGTGCGTCAGCGTCTGCGTCGCGTGGCGACCACGCTCATAACTCCGAGTTCAGGAAGGTTCGATGAGGGACGCTACCAGGCCAGGCTACCGCGGCCAGAGCGCAAGACAGTGCCTGAAGGCCAGTCGTCTCTTCTGTCCCGCATTCTTATGCCGACACCGCCACAGCAGAAGCAAACCCTCCTCCGAACCCTACCACAAGCGCTGCACCTGCAAACGCGAGCGTCGCACCGCCAGACGACGACGCCGACGAAGACGAGCTCGCGTCGGTCCAGCACGTCCCCGAGATGACGCTCCAGCTCTGGAGCAGCCTTCTCAAGGCCCGCGGGTATGAGATCGCGCGCGGTGGCCTCATGCTCAGCCCGTCCAAGGCGCCCCCGCGCTCGACACCTCTGCGGCCACCGCGCGCGCGCCCGACGAGGGACCCGGGAGCGGCAGCGTCCTCTCGAGCTTCCGCCGGCAGAACTCGTTCGTCGCACCCGACGCGGCGGGCCCGAGCCGGCTGCCGTTCCGGCACGCAGCGAGCTCAGCGGGCCCAGTTGTCCAGCCCAGCACACCGGTGGATGAAGAGGGGGAAGATAAAGACGCGGAGCCGGCGTCGACGGTGTTCACTGGCCTGACGTTCCGCCTACGCGGCGAGACGGACACGGCGACCGTGCAAAGTGCGATCACGGGCGCGGGCGGCGCCTTGGCTACAGAGGACGGGGAGTACGACTACGTCGTCGTCCGGCTTGTCAGGTTCGTATCTCCTTTCCACTCTCCACGCCTGGTATGCACGCTGACGCGGACGTTATGCAGCGGGAGCGTGCTGTACCGCACGGAAGCAGACCCCTTCGTCCGCGAGCGATACCGAACCGAGTGCTGGCTCGAGCGGTGTCTATTCGAGGACCGGCTGTGCGCGCCCGACGCGCATGTGAGCTTTGTGCCGATTGGCGTGCGGTTACCTGTGCCAGGTGCGTTGGTTCGTTCACTCTATCTGACTGCTCAAACTTGGAATTCGCACAAAGGTGCGGAGCGCATCACACTCAGCTTTTCGGGTCTCGATGCGTCCGAGGCGTGCTGGGTCAAGCGGCTGCTCAAGGCGCTGGGTGCGTCGTTCTATTCCATTTCATTTTATTCACAGCCCATTTACATGGACGACGATTACAGGTATTACGCTCGCGTCTACGTTCTCGCGACACACGACGCACCTTTTGTGCCCTTCGGGCGTGGGGGTCAAGTACGACAAGGCGCGGCAGTGGGGCGTGCCCGTGGTCGGGATGGGATGGCTCGAGGCGATGGTGCAGGGCGGCGGGGTGCCGGATATTGAGGGCCATCTAGTGGCGCAACAGATCTACCTGACGCGGATGCAAAGACGGAGAAGGAGAAGGAGCGGGCACGCAAGGCCAAGGCCAAGGCCAAGGAGGGCGAGGGCGAGGGCGACGGCAAGATGAGTGATATTACTAACAGTCTCGGTATGGGTTTGCGCTTTCTACCTTTTTACATGTGTGCTGACCTTCATTCTTCAGACAGTCAGGACTCACAAGGCGCCCCGGCGCAGGAGAGCTTCTTCCTGCCGCCGCCACCATACCGTCTTTTGGGCAGCCCAACAGGTCGCTGCTGGGAACCCAGCGCAGCTCGGCGCCCCCGCCGCCCACAACACCCAGTCCGCCAAAGCGGCGACAGACGGCAACGCCGTCGCGTTCCCGGTCTGCGACGTCAACGCCGCTCGAGCTCGTCGCACACCCTGTGCCGACGCAGGCGAGCAGCAACGGCAGCGCCAAGTCGATCCGGCGCGCGGTGACACTCGGGGAGGTCGCGCGGGGACGTGGGCGCATGGAGACACGCGTGCCGTCGTCGTCGTCGCCGTCGCCACTGCGGCGCGGGGTGTCCGTGTCGCCGTCGAAGATCCCAGGCGAGCGCACGAAGGCGTTGCAGGAGAGCATCGCTTCACTGCTCGGGAAGCGGCAGACGTCGCTCGAGGATGAAGACAGCGGCACGCGCCCGGGGAAGCGCGGGCGGCCGCATCGGTCGAAGGTGTGCAGTTCCTATTTATTCAATTCTACTGTATTTAATTCGGCGTGCAGCCACAGTCGCGACAGCCCTCGGGCGTGGTGGAGAAAGAGCCGGAACTGGAGCTGGACATGCTGCCGGCGTTTGGGGCGCGGTCGATGAGCCCTGGCTTTGAGGGGTACGGCGAGGCCTGAGCGTTGCGGCGGACGAGCAGAGCTTACAGGTGATGTATGAGGATCCCGGGCAGCAGGAGGAGCTACAGCGGTTAACGAGCCTGATTGGAGATCCAGTTGAGGAGACGAAAAAGCGGCCTCGGCGGAGCGCGAGGCGGGCTGGACTTTGAGGCCTTGAGGCATAATTGTTTCGTCTAGACTGGAATTGGATGCAGCTTATTGGCTGGTGCTTATCCATAATTGGCGCCGATTCAAACTCCGGTCCGTCCCGTATCAAAACTCTTCCTCGTCGTCCCCGTCGTCGCCGTCGCCCCTGTCGCCGGCCATGCAGTCGACCTCCCGCCTCCTGCTGCGCCCTGTCCTCCAAGCCCGCCGCCGCTGCTTCGCAACGGCCACCGCCGGCCACGCCCCGACAGCCCACCCCCCAGCAGCAGAGACCAAGCGCACAGTCGCCGCCATCCCGCTGTCCAACATCGAGGCCCAGTGGGCCCTCCTCTCGCCAGACGAGAAGTCCTCCGTCGCCGACCAGCTGGAGGAGCTGCAGAAGCGCGACTGGAAGCTCTTGAGCGGCGACGAGAAGAAGGCCGGTGCGTGCTCTTGCCCGCCGCTGTGTCTGCGCTGTCACTGATCCCCGCCTGTGTCGCGCAGCATACTACGTTGCCTTTGGCCCGCATGGAACGCGCACGCCCATTCACGAGAAGGGCGACGGGTTCAAGATCTTCATGGGCACCATGGCGCTTGTCGGCGTCGCCGGTCTGCTCTTCGTTGGCATTCGATCCATCTGTGAGTGGGCCATGGGTCCCTGACGACAGCACGCGCGAATTGACACGCCCTCCCCGCAGCACCACCGCCGCCAAAAACCATGTCGAAAGAGTGGCAAGAGGCTATGAACGAGCGTGCCATCGAACAAAAAATGAACCCGATCACTGGTAAGTTCGCTTCTTACTTCCCTTGTCCGCTCCTTGTATTTCCCTGCGCACTTGTATTGTGTCGCACAACTTTTTGCTTCAGCTTGTTGCTGTGGCATTTGCCTCCCTCACTGAGTACCTGTTGTCTCGCGTTTTTGTGCGCCCTGCTATGCAGGAACGGCCAGCCAACAGGCTTTCCCTCATCGCGAGCGATTCACGAGTGGATTCCTTTTCTCGCAGACGCTTTCCCATGTTTCCCCTTCTACCCTGAATCTAACCTCCCTCCCCCCAGGTATCTCGTCAGAAGGATACAAGGGCAAGGGCTTCGTCACCTCCAAATAGAGTACTACATAATTTGCGTGCGCGCATGTGGCTGGCGTGGATACATCAATGTCATATTTTTTACATTACTGGTACAGAACTGGTGCTCTACAGGAGTATTGAGTGTGCAACAGGTCCGAAACAGCATCCCGCTCGTCCTTATGTAGTACTTACACGAGGGTAATTCAAAAATCACAAAGATTGGACCTTCAAATTCCTGGATGTCTCGAGTGGACACGGAGAGCATCGATATTACGCATGGATGTGGTGGACGACGAGGACATTGGACAACGGCAATAAGTAGATGAGACAGTAAACATATCCAGACAAGCGAACCCAAAGCTCTAATCGAAAGTAATTTTCTTACCTGCGAACGGAGCAATACCACCGGACCGAGCACCTCCACGCGGTGCACCTCGTCCCCGCCCACCGCCGCGGTCACCGAACCCACCTCGCCCCCCTCCACGGCCACCCCGTCCCCCGCCGCGGTCACCAAACCCGCCCCGTCCACCACGACCTCCACCTCGGTCAAAGCCACCACGACCACGGCCACCGCCACGTCCACCGCCCCCAAAGCCCCCACCACCTCCGCCGTTCGAGTCGCGGGGCTGTGAGTAATCCAAACGGATCGCGCGCCCCTCGATCTCCTGGCCGTTCGCCGCGGCGTATGCCTTTTTCGCGCCCTCGATGTCCTCAAACTCGACATAACCAAAGCCCTTGGGCCGGCCGGTATCCCGGTCCGTGGGCAGGCGCACGCTCTTCACGGCGCCGCCGCACTCGTTAAAGAAGCCCCACACGGTGTCCTCGTCGACGCCAAATGCCAAGTTGCCCACGAAGAGTGTCGCGCTCGGCTCGCTGGGCGAGTCCCCGAACGTCTTGGCGCGGTTCTCCCGCACCTTGCTCTTGTCGGCCGGCCGCCCATAATCGATATTCACTGGGCGCCCGTCGATCTCCTGCCCGTTCATCTTGAGCGCCGCCTCCACCGCCTCCG
>JARGXW010001269.1:0-27063 GCA_029204085.1 Mycena sp. CBHHK59/15
GGATTGTGCGTTTTGTTTGCCCTTCCTTCGTTGCAGAAATCATGCCAATTTCAGGATCATTTCCATCGCCATCGATCATCCAGTACGCATGCATACATTTCGTAGCCTTCATCTCATCTGACTGTACGCAGGTCAACTGCGGCGCCCTGTTCACGTTCAATTCTGTGTGTGCTCTTCTGCCTCGCTAACTCGTATCTTCATATCTGTTCAGTGGACCGGAAACATGGCGATCCTCTGTGCCTCAACGTCGCTCATGCTTAGAACGTAAGGCTTGCTTGACGAATCTTTTGTTTTCTGGTTCAATCCATTTCTGGCAGTATTGCCCTGTGGGAACGAAACGGAGTGTGGTTATCCCCCTTGGATTCCTTGCCTCGGCTCACTGGATCCTACTGTATCGAACCATGTTTGTTGTTCGCGCATCTGGGAGCCTGCTCTGAAACTTGTGTGGTTGTATCGACGAACCCATCCCTTCTCAACGTCACTTTCTTTTTTAGTAAGTTTGTTATCAGGATGACATGACGGCGTATTGCTAACTCCCATCAAGCTATGGGCTTTGACTTCATCATATTGTCTACGACAGCAGTGGCAGTACGTCACCTCGTTTTTCCACGCGTCCTTTGGCTGATACAATTCTAGTTGATGGGCCGACACTCTGCGCGGACGGACTTATGGAAATTACTATTCACTGACGTTGGGTGACCACCTTTCTTTTCTGAGCGTCTTCTGATTCGGAGTAGGGTCTCGTATACTTTCTGGTTTCGTTCTCGACAAACTGTATCCCCGCAGTAATGTCCCTTTCATTTCCTTTGAGTGTGCCGAGTTTTGATTCCCTTGAAGGTCTTGAATCTCTTGAACCTGAACAGTAAGCATTCAATTACGCCTCTCACCTCTTTGGGGGTCTAATCATCGTGTCTTTGACAGCACCCATGAATGTGTACGTCGGCGCCATCCGTGTATTATCGAGGTTTGCTGAGTGTCGATTAATCTCGCCCCAGTATCGCCACAGTGAGTTGTATCAAACGTCCTTTTTGCCAGTCTAAACGCTGCTGCTTCCAGATTCCAGCTGCAACTATATCGTGCGCGCTCTCACGAGATAATTCGGCGGGTTTACTGAACTTAAGGATGAACCCCGCAGATCCATTGCAGCTTGTCGAGCAGTCATGCGTTTGCTAGACTATAACAGCGACGTGTATGTGCATTCTCTGGCCACGGTCATGCCTGCTAGCGATCCGCGCCACGGCACCGCGCCGTACGCCCTGTCTGCTGTTCCCAGGTTCACGTTGACGCGACCGGAAGGGGTCCTTGTGACAACCGAACACATAACAATGTCTGAGTTTTCGTGAGCATCTCAAAAAAAAAAAAGATTTGTTATTTATTTTCCTGGGCCTTCTAACTGTCCGTCCACAGGCCGACAGTCCCTACTGCTCCATACAGCAAAACTGATTTACACCGATACGACGTTGAAGCAGGACGCACAGATGTTGATGGTAACTCGAATTCTGAGAAGGACGTCGACGAAACTGAATCTTCTGAGTACACCACTACTTCATGACTCACAGGAGCAACGGTAGATGAAATAAAATAAAATGTATATATGTAGTCGATATCTTGGACATACAGAGAAACAAAATCCGAGTTGTGTTTGCGTCGAATGTCGGTCCGGTTAACGAGATGGGGGTTCCAGATGCAATAGCTTCACCAAAAGCGGAGAAAAATAACATAGTCCAGAATGTACTACCGTCTTCTCTTCGACCTTCCGGCCTTCCTTCGAGCGGCCACACCACCTTGCCGATTCATCCCAGCTGGACTGGGTCTTGCTGCGAGACCCTTGGATGTCCGCCACTCCTCCCGTCGCGAACCCCGAGGACCATGTGTGGAAATTCGTTGGGATTTTCCCGAGCTCTCTGCGTTTACTTGCATTGAATCTGGAACATCAGAGAGATGTAAGAATACAATTATCATAAGGCACTTAAGCACAATGCTGACCTGCTTCTACTGTCGAATCCTCGATTGCTTCATCAGCTGCGAAAAGAAGAAAAATCGTCAATGATCGTCATGCGTTATAAAACCACGAAGATGATCAAGCGAGGTCCTCTTTCAAGTCGCCGCGATAAGCTGCTTGTTGAGACCTCTGGGGACCTCTCCTTCGCCTCATCTGTCGCCGTTTCTGGTGACCCTTCTCTAAGGCGCCCATGCTCTCGGCGGTGATGTCGTCCATGTCCAAAAGACCGAAAGCTGAGAACCATGACCAACCTGGTAGGTCCTCGCCCTCTTCCATCCTCTCTGAATCCAGGGACATATCCCCCTTCAACTGGCTGAGTTTCGCATGTAGTCGGTTGAGGCGAGCAGCCTCAGTAGCGGCATATATGCCTGTCTCCCGTTTCTTTGATCGAAACGAGCGCTTGACTTTGGATCTGGTGGATTTGGCCATTTCGTGGGAGTAGTGGCAGCGATGGTTGCGTACTGCGGCAGTCGGTAACGGTCAAGACCAAAAATTGGAGTCACGAAAAGCAGCTGCGGAGTTTTAAATTGATTTGCACTGCCACTACAACAATGTGTTGCCACTCGCTTGCAACATTTCATGAATAAAGCGTTCAAACTTCAAAATACAGTGTATGCAATTGAGATAGAGGTACGGAAAGCCGTGAAGACGATCGCTCATTTGCTGGGAGAAAGTACCGAGCACGAGCATTTTTTTTCTTACTCTGGCGGTGCCTCCCTGTAAAGAAACGACGGGCATTAGGGATGGTACTAATTCGCGAAAGAGTAGACTTATTATGTAGAGGACATTGTTACACCTTGAAGGGCAGACAGACGACATAAGCGGATAGTTGACTACAGATCAGTGAGACGCACCGTATAAACACCTCGCCAAGAGTACCATTGGACTTGCCGTCCTGGAACTCTTCGGTATTCGCGAGCTGGAACAGAAATATATAAACCTGACGCAACCCGCAGGACCCAAGTTCACCTGTAGATTCATGAAACCATCTGTGCTAACCAGGAATCCCTTGTATTCGAGTCCCCATTTCAGCCGGACAAATACGGGCTTGCCGGTCAGCTCCTGCATGAACGGCTTGGGGTTCACTGGGTTTACCTAGGAAAACGGTGAGTACATGAGCGCGCTCTGAGGAACCTAGTCGAGAACACACATTGGCCATACTGTAGTGGTTTGAAGGACACGTGCAAACTTGACCCGAAATGGAAACCCGCATCTTTGACGCGTTCTGTGGTAGGCAACCATGTCCGACCGCGAAGGAACCTCCGGGGGCGCGCCAGGCAGCGACGAAGACCTTTCTTTGCCCAAGGCAACTGTAGCGAAGATGATCACAGGTGCGTAACCTCCGTGGTCTTGTAGTTGGAAGTGGCTCACAAGTCTCTCTAGAATTACTTCCCAATGACGTGGTCTGCGCTAAAGAAACACGAGATTTAGTGATAGAGTGTTGCGTAGGTGCGCCCGGTTCCAATTTCCTGCAACCGCTCACACTGAATGTCCGCAAAGAATTTATACATCTGATCTCGTCGGAGGCCAATGAGATCTGTGAACAGGAGTCCAAGAAGACTATCGCGCCCGAGCATATAATCGGAGCGTTGAAGGTCAACTCATATGGACCGTCGAAGCTGCTCTGAGGTGACTGACTGGTTTGCAGCGGCTTGGGTTCGACTCTTTCACAACGGAAGTGGAGGATGTTCTCAAGGAGCACAAGCAGCAGCAAAAAGTAAGTATCGAGCACCACGTCCTGTAGCTTCTTCAGTTGACATTTGACCGCAGGATAGGGAAAAGAAAGTGTCAAAATTTGAACAATCTGGGTTAACACCGGAGGAACTCTTGGCAGCACAGGAGCAACTGTTTGCTGCCAGTCGGGCGAAGTTCCAGTCAACGAGCACTACAACATGATCTCAACTTGGACTATGATAATATAATGTATTTTTTATGCTGGTGATTCTGTCTGTCGCGTTCTGAGTTCGTTCAATCTTCGTGCTGGATGGTCGCCGTTCCACTCCTTTGATCCCGTCACGGTGGAAATACTCGGTAGACTTCCTTGTTCAATGGTGAAGGAAGCAGAGACTGATGCATAAAACGTAGCTAGGGACGAATGAGCTGGTGACCACTGCCTGTACCTCGGTCTCAAGTACCTTGATAGATATCGCCATTCTCCAGCAGCAGACCGGCTGCGAGTCCGCCTAGAAAGCTATTTCCTGCACCTAATCGTTGGGTGAGCCCTCTGTCTCGAAGTTCGTTTGACGCCCCTACCGGTAACATCCACGATCTTCTCTGGGTCCCTGTCCGAGTTCCAGAAAGCAGGGACCCATCCGGGAGCTTTGTCTTTCATTGCGACGTAGGCTCCCATACTTCCGCTCCTGATGATGACGGCGCCTTTGCCGTCCTTCCCCACTCCCAGCTCAAGAAACTTGCGGGCAGCTTCTTCGATCGAGCTTTTTCTAGGCGGCAGCGGAAGAGAAAGAAGACACAGCGCCTCCTCGGCGTTCGGGCTGGAGGGAGTCCAGGGTCAAATATACGAAATGGAAGTTGTACGACATACCTCAAGATATCTATTGATGGTAAGACTTCGACTAACGGCTTCAATTCCTCTGGAACACATCTATCCTTCAGAAGAAGAAACCGAGGCAAATTGAACGCAGCCCAAATGTTTGAGTCGAAGTGAACTAACAGGTATAGGTTCATATATAGTAGTTGGGCTCCATGCATCAATTTGCTGGACCTCAGACATTATGACCGATGCGCGAGAAGGAGAACAGATGAAGTGCAGCGTATTCGACCTCGCGAGACGTGTTCCTTCGAGATCACGAGGGGTTATGCGGATTCTGGGTGTCAAATAATTGAAGCTGCGAAATAAGAAGGATATGCATGGGTGTGATAAATGATGTTGTCCTTTCGACGAGAAACGGACCTTCGATGGTCTCCTCTGTAAGAATTTAGGGCTCGAGTGGTCCCGACCGGCTGGTTTCTGTACACCCACATTTCTTGGCCAAACTCTGCCAATTTGTTTTCCATGGCAGACGGGAAATCGGATCCTCTGTCAACTATCATCCCTACTTGACTAGGCGGTAACCTGATGGACAAGAGATTGGGCTCGAGTCACCGAGGCCAACGATTAACTCTGACCAGATACGAGCGCCAATAGAAGAATATGTTCCTCCTCCGCCAATCTAAAGGGTCGCGAAGAATGAGTCGCAACACCGTGCTCGGAGTGGATTCGGAGTGTACTTGAGGAGCGAGAGTTTTTGGAATTGGATTGCCATCGTCATCCAGGAAAGAAAAATCATCGATGATGAACATCCCAAGGGTCACGAAATGCATCGGAGCAAGGAACAGGCGAGGGGAAGTCTGGTTGCTTGCTGGTTGCGGATAAGTTGATAAGTACTGGTCAATAACTTCAATTAGATTGTACCGTAGTGGCTGTGTACGAGTAGCTTCACTCTTCTGCACTGACCATGCAAGTACAGGCTATAATCTATGATCCAGCTTTATTTCCGGACGAGGTACGCAAAATATAACGATACAAGTACTCTTGCGAGAGCCGCGCATGTAGCTCTATCAACGCGCCCTACTCCTTCTCGATCTCGAAAGCTCTGCCCGAATTAAGAGATTCTATCGACGCGAAGATGCTTGTCGTACGGCGTACGCTTTTGTTCAATACTCAGTCTCAGACGGCCTCTACAGGAACTCTTATTGGCCGCTTTCTTCCCCGTATGCTCCTTCGCGAACGAGGAATCTCTCTTGGTGATATGAAATTCGCCACGACAGAAACTGGCAAGCCTTTCGTTGCCAGTCGTGCCCCTCTATGCAACAGCAGTCAGTTTACGCGGGACTACAGGCCACAGACGGTGTCGATCCGCCTATCGCGTACAATATTACACACGATAATGGTCTGGTCGCAATGGTGTCTGCTGCAAATACCCACAACCCCCCGGCCTTCAGCATCGGTGTAGATGTCATGAAAGTGCGGATACCAGGCCGAGAGTCTTTTGTTTCATTCGTTGAAACCGTCGGCGACCAGGTGTGTCGAGTTTCTGCCCGCGTTTATTTTTGATTAAAGGAAGGTTAGTTGACTACCCTCGAACACCGCCTGATTTCCTCAGCAGCTAATCGAGAACAAGGTCTTGCACACTTCTTCTGGATGTGGACAGCAAAAGAAGCCTACACGAAAGCTCTGGGATTAGGCTTAGGCTTCCATTTTCGCCGCGTTGAGTTTGACGCTGCCCTGGACGTACTGCGTGTCGATGGGGTCGTTCCAAAAGGGTGGCGGTTCAGTAAGTTCAAAGTCATCCACGGAGCTGATATCTACCAAGGAGTCGTCGCCGAATATGTCGGCGGAGAAGAGACTGTAGTGCACTCGGAATCCCTTCCACACGAATGGTTGACTGTATGCGACGCGACGTCTTTCGTAGAGAAAGCCTTGCACGAATTAAATTCCTAGTATACAAAATGCATTTCTATGGCTATCTACGACTCTTCCTCAAAGGCGACCGTACCTGCTACGAGCCAGTCGTCGTAGTAGACACACTCTCTCGGATTGACTGGGCCCCCTTCCTTGCAAAACTCGAAGGAAACACATTTACTGCAAGGAGCCTGAGTCCAGCCGAGCGACATCTTCTCCTGGTGGATGGCTCGGTATACAACTCCACCGGCACCATCAAGACTGTCAAAGGCGTATGACTGAAAGGGCGAAGGGGAACGCTTGGAGGTTTTTTTCCGGCGACGTCGGTCATCTTCCGACTCAGAATCCGACGCTGATAGATCGGGGCTGTTCTCCTTCAGTTTCTTTTTCTTCTTTTTCTTCCGGCTCGAAGCATCGTCGTCGTCGCTTTCATCGTCCGAGTCATCTTTTCTCCTTTTTTTCTTCCGGCTCGAACTGTCCTCATCACCACTCTCATCGTCTGAATTCTTTTTCTTCTTTTTCTTCGTCTTAGGCAGCGCTTCGGAGTCGGAGTCACTATCGTCCGTTTTCCTCCGCTTCAGCTTTGATTTCTTGCGGGAGTTTGTTTCGTCCTCGTCGTCGTCGCTGTCCGGGTCTGCGCGTTTCTTCTTGCGTTTAGCCTTGACCGGCGTCTCGTCTTCTTCGTCGGAGGAGGACCGTCGCCGTTTCTTCTTTTTCTTCTTTGACTGCCGTTCGTCCTCTTCGGCAGAGTCATCCCCGTCCTCGACCGCGTTTGAGTCCCACAACGACGTGCCAAACGCAGGAAGCTGCACGGCCGTCAAAAGGGTGCACGAAGTAGGACGGAAACAAGACAGCAGACCTTTTCGATCTCCCCGTCGAGAACCAACACATTAAGGAGCATCTCAACGTGTTCCACTGACAGTTCCGTTTCTGTTAGGCGAGCCATGCGAAGGGTGTTGTGAACCTGAGCAGCAGTCGGGTATTTGGGTGCATTGGATATCGGATATAAGGCCCCTTCTCGTCCTTGTGCACGCTGCTTCGGGAAGCTCTGCAGGATGGAGTAAGCCAGGCGAAATGGATTCTGATGGGAGACGGACCACATCGCGAATGAATTTCAGGCACGCCTTGCTGATGGTTTCGATGAACACAGTATCGAGCTCGCTTTCCGTGTACCACGGTCCGCCGGTCAATCCCACGGACGGTTCGATATGCTCCAGCATGTAGATTTTGCGCGTGGGGTGCTATAATAAGATGAGTGATATTCGCAAGCGAAACAATGCGGACTTGCCTGGACCGAGGGGACCCGCTTGATGAGTTTCTTCTGGGTGAGGGTTTTTAGGCATCGGTCGATGATGGTTTGGTGCAGATTTGTCTTGGTCTTGAGGTGCTTCGTCCATATTCCTGGAGCGAGGTCCAGCGATAGCGCGAGGGATCGGAATAGAGCCTACCTTCATTAGTCGTGGCCTTGATGTGCCCGAGGACGAGACTCTCCTCCCCGCTGAGATCTTTCGTCCTGCAAAGAAACATCGATATATAGTGTTTACCGCCGCTCGAGCGACGTACTGTTCGAGCTCGCCCTTGGTCACGGCGCGGAAAGTAATGCTCCCTTTTGCGTCCTTAAGGGACTTGAACAGGCCGACCCCCAGGAGAAAATTGAGCGCATTTTGGCGAGCTTTCTGATCAGGGATGACAGACTCGGCTTGCTTGCTAGTGATTTCCTGGCGACAAAGAACGTAAAGTTGTGCGAAATCGTCAGTGAGCGGCCGTACATGTCTGGGGGCAGAAAGAGCCGCCTGGTGGAGCTTGCTTTCGAGCTCACTGATACGCCGACTCGAAGTCATGAGAAACGCGCACTGGTCACACCCGTCACAAACGCGCTCAGTAACAAAACGCGCGCGAAACACGTCCAGAATAGGGGAGGTCAAAGCTAGAATCGAAGGCCGATTCTTGGGTGATTCTGATGCGATTCTCGGATCGATTCTCCGAGCCAGAATCGACCGAGAATCGCTGAATCGCCAGAATCGGTGTTCCTCCTCCCGAGGAGGAACAGCGATTCTCGCGATTCTCCAACGCTAGAATCGAGGCGAGAATCGACTTGCCCTAAGCATGCCGGGTCCGGCGCGACTTAACTGTCTAAATTACAAATCAATTAATTCATACTTTTTTTTTTTTGCTACCTGTACATCGCGCCCATCGCTCGACAACTACTATGACCAAAACCCCTGCTGGAAAAGGCTCTGCTCCGGGCAAGAAGAAGTCCTCTGCACGAATCAAAACCCCGTCTGCAAAGGCACCCAAAAAAGCGAAGAAAAAAGATGATGATAGCAGTGAGGACAGCAGTAAATCCAGCGCGGGTGAGAGTGCGCGTGGTTTTGTTCTTGCGGCGGAAAGCGGCCTTGACACGTGTTGCGTGATGCTGGAGGAACATCTTGAGCACGTCGCGCACCCGACGCTGACGCGAAGTGAGCCGAAGATAGTTTTGTAGTCACAGTGACGCAGTGAATAGTATAATCAAATAATATTAAATCACAGGCACTGTTGTTAAATCCTCCGAGAATCGAGCTCAGAATCGAGCTCAGAATCGAGCTCAGAAGCGGGGGGGTCAAAGTTGATATCGGTTCTTGCACGATTCTCAAGCCAGAATCGATCAAGAATCGCATCAGAATCACCCGAGAATCGGCCTTCGATTCTAGCTTTGACCTCCCCTAATAGTTCAAGTTGAACGAAGATTGTCTACGTAGGATTACTGAAAGGATTAATATGCGTATGGGTATGCTATTTACTTGATTAGCGGCGTGGAATCTACTGTTATGAACCTTTATTAATACGGGAAAAAGAGATCCGATTCTGAATAGAGGTCGAACATCTCATCCGGCGAGCCAAAATCGCTATTGAACGGTTGCGACTGCCAAACTCGTTGATGATCCTCGGGTTTCTGAGAGGAAGACCAGTACACTCCGGACAGCTCGAATGATTGCAGGTTTGGGAAAAGGCTCAAGACCCTAGCCACTTGTTCGTAAAATATCTGAGACGGCGTCAATCCCGAGGGACAGCTGATGAAATTAAAGACGTACGGTAGTGGGGGTGGCCGAGAGATTGCAAGTTGATGTTATTCGAAGGTACATTATGTGGGGTAAGTGGTGACCGAGCACCTGCAGCAAAGGTACGGGCTCTGAACTCGTCGTCACACTCAGGACGGTGACTAAAACCGTCGACTCTGCCAGCAACGGGACTAGGTCCTCTGTCAAGTCGCCGGAGGTTATATGGATGGTCTCAACAGGGTGGCCGGGAATAATGGCGGCTGCCATGCACGAAGAGCCAACAAACTCGGTCAAACACGGCACGTAGACTGGCGGCAGGGACGGAGGAGGGTGGACTGCAGGTTCGACTTGCAGGGTTTGCAAAGCTGGGGCGTTGCCGAGAAACTTGGCAACACGGGAGTCGAAAGGGAGTGAAGAGGCGAAGCGCTGCAGCTGCGGATAGACGGGGTTGTCTGGAAGCACCCAGCCCTCCGCGTCTGTGAACAGCTCAAGAGAGATGAGCGCGGTCATGCTGGACAGGGCTGCGGCAAGGTGGCGGTAAAAAGAGTGGAACAATGTCGTGGAGTGGTCGACAGCAAGCGTGAAGGATCTGACATATTGCGCGACGTCTGGCCGATTGGCGAGGGTAAGGACGAGAGAGAGCGGGGCGCGACGCGTCGTGGGGCGGTGCAGACGGGCTGGGGATACTGCGACGTCGCGGTAAAGGAGACGGAGGGCAATTGGCTCGATGGCCTTGTTTGTGCTTGCGAGGGCGGCGAGGTCGGGGGCGTCAAGGAAGAGGAAGACGGCGTCGAGGAGCTCTACTGGAAAGACGGGCATGGTTTGCGGTGAGCGTTCACCTTGTGGTTTACCGTCGGGGAGAAGTTGGGAGACATGAGGTGGCTATCAGGTACTTATACTCGAGGGGACCGTGGAGGAGATCAACCGTGTCCCAATCGATCATCTTTCCAGTGGCACACACGGCAAACGCGTCTCTCAGTTCTCCGCGCGTGTCGCATGCTCCTCGTCGCCCGTCGCCCACCCTCGTCCCTCCGCACCTACTCCACCGCGCTGCACCCTCATTGCGGTTAGTCACCTCTGCGCTGGCAAGCCTCGTGTTCAACGGCCCTTAGCGCCTTTCCCAAAACGCACACACAGCTGCGGCGCTTTGACCGTCGCCGATGTCGGTTCTCGGGTCGTTCTGACTGGTTGGCTCCTTCCTGAGCGGTGATTATCACTCCGCACCCACATCACAACACCAACTTATCCGTCGCTCAAGCAAGGGCGGCAAGCTCTTGTCCTTTTTTCCTCTTAAGGACTCTATAGGGACCACACAGCTCATTGTTAATCATCCAGAGGTCCCTGATAATCAGCCCTCTCTTTCCGATGTTCCCGTCGAGTCGACTGTCTTAATCGAGGGCACTGTCATCTCTCGGCCTCTTGCGGCCAAGCGGCCTGTCAGTTCCCCCTTCTCCCGAGACTCCACAGCCTCACATCTATTCCAAGGGACCCACCGGTGATATTGATGTCCAGGTCGACGAATTTCTCCTTCTAAACCCCGCGGACGCCAATCTGCCGTTCTTCCCTTCAAACCCTCGAAATGTGGTATGCGCATGCTCACTTCGAAAGTCTAATCATCGGTTGAACGCGTCCTGGGATCAGGCAAATGAGGAACTAAGAGCCCGTTTCCGATATCTTGATTTGCGCCGCTCGGCCTTGTCGGCTAACTTGAAGAAGCGCAGCCGGGTGGCACAAATAGCACGCGATGTTTTGCACGGACAAGGCATGACCGCTCGCGATTTTCAAGTTTGTCACTGACCCGAGTACAGACTTCGTAGAAGTGGAAACTCCTGTGCTCTTGAGGTCGTCTCCGGAGGGAGCTAGAGAATTTCTTGTTCCAACGCGTACGACTACAGGCGATGAGCAACCTCGGTTCTTTGCTTTGCCTCAGTCTCCTCAGCAACCTAAGCAATTACTCATCTGCTCCGGAGGTGTGGACAAGTATTTTCAGATCGCTAAATGCTTCCGCGACGAGGATGGCAGGAAGGATAGACAACCGGAATTCACCCAAATAGACCTTGAAATGGCGTTTGTGTCCTGGGGCGACAACCATGCATCAACTTCTTCACACTCCGACGTCTGGAGGATAGGCGGGAGTGAAGTCCGTGATGTGGCTGAAATGCTTATCCAAAGAATATGGCAAGATGTGGAGGGTATGGAACTCCCTCGACGGTTCAAAGTGATGACCTATGCCGAAGCCATGAAGACCGTAAGCTGCTGTGCTCCAAGGCGGCGACCCCACGTATAACATTTCCCCAGTATGGCTCAGATAAACCTGACACGCGATTCGGCCTCAAGGTCTCGTAGTCCAGCTCTGCGATGGCCAGGTGCTGACTTTCTATCACCAAGATTGTAGACGTGACCAGTTTGTTGTCCCCAGAACACCGTGCTGTTTTTGAGAACAGGGACGAGGTTCTCGAATGCGTTGCCGTTCGCCGGTCGCACGAGCCAAAATTTCTTAATGCAGCTCGAGAATGCAATATTGACCTCCCCGTCGTAAGTCTTATCACCACCAAGTAGCCCCTCTAACATCTCGGCGGCGCAGGAACGGATCACTCTTACTGAAGAGAATTTGGCAATGTGGCTGCAGCGCAGTGGCGCCGTTGGGGGCGTCAGCGCCAACCCCGCCACTAGCGACAGACAGGATGATCGTATTCGCGAGAACCTTCATTTGGGATTAGGGGACGTGGTGTGGTTGTGTCGAAGTCCCAGGGTCCCAAAGGTACCGGGTTTCCATTCTACTTACTTTTATTTGCTCACACAAGGATTCAGGGTGGTTCTTCACCCTTAGGACAACTGCGACTCCATTTGGCGGAGCTCGCTCAGTCTTCTGGTAGGCAACAATGAAATGGCTTACAACACGATTTATAAAGAATAACAGGAGCGTTGCGGCTTACTACGAAACCCCATTTCCTATGGATAACAGAGTTCCCCTTGTTCACCCGGTCAGATGGGGACAAGGAGTTTTTGGCGCAAGGAAGATGGAGCAGTTCCCATCACCCGTTCACAGCCCCAATGTGGCAGGACATAGAAGCCCTGTACGGCGGCAACGTTGAAGCTGTACGTTTCCCCACCTTCTGCAAAAGGCATTCCTCTCACCTGCTCGGCACTAGGTTCGCGGACAGCATTACGATCTGGTTCTCAACGGAGTAGAGATCGGGGGTGGTTCAGTCCGAGTGCACGACGCCGCGATGCAGGAACACATATTCACTAACGTTCTGCAGGTGCGTGCTTGATCTGGAGAGCGTTTCTCCCTGCTAATTTCCTGCAGCTGAGTGAACAAGAGAAGACTCCATTCGCGCAGTTGTTGCACGCCCTGCGATGTGGCGCCCCGCCTCATGGAGGTATCGCCCTAGGTACGTACACCAGCTTCTCGTGCTGCACGCGACATTTATCTACCTTTGCAGGTTTTGATCGCCTAATGTCAATTCTTTGCAAAACACAGTCAATCAAAGATGTTATCGCATTCCCAAAAACCAGCGTCGGCACTGACTTGCTTTACAAAAGTCCTGCGGCTGTAAGCGAAAAAGTCTTAAGGCAATATGGCATCCAGCCTCAGTCATAAGGGGATACGGAATACATACATAGTAGATTTAATAATATAATTTGTAGACGGTAAGAAGACGTCCAACATTTTGTGCTATGTGGCAATGGGAACCTGGATATCTGCTTCAAGGTGATCTGCGCCCGGGTCTTGCAGTGGCGGTCGCGGTGGCGTGGAGGAACGTTGGAAGAAGGCTGAATGCGTCGGCGTTTTCCCGTCGCGATCGTCTGGTTCTTCGTATGGCGCGTTGCCATATACAAATGACCAGCCATGGTTCGGAGACGTGTCAACTGGTGGCGGTGAGGGTGAGGGATTTAAGCTGTTCATTATCGACGTTGTCCGGGAATCGTCGCTGGCCTGACGGGAGCGTGCCTCGTCAATGGGTGAGAGGACGCTGCGAAGTTTTGATTCTGATTTACGAGGATGTCGTGTGGAGTTGAGGGGTGCCAGATGCTTACGATTAGTGAACAGGGGTGAAACTGACCGAGGGGGGGTAGATGATGAAGGGGAAGTTTCATCTTCCCATTCCGACGATGCAGAAGGGAAGGCAACAACTCCAGATGATGGGGGCATCCATGAATGATTTGTGCTTGTAACAGAGGGTAGACCCTCTACTGCCTCAAGCTCTGGAATGGGAGTCGGCATAGGACTAGCGGAGGAGGATGGCGCATTGCTAGTCGTCATTATCGAGAGCGGAGGCAGGATGCTGAATATTTGATCCTCCGCTTGTGGTGGTCCGTATGAATCAAAAGGATCCGGAATGGACTGTAACATTGGCTCAATGACAGGGTCTGACCTATACAATAGGTAAATTAAGATCTACCACCAAAGCAAAGGAAGAAAAAGCACGCACGCTTTCGCGGTGAATTTATCGAAGACCTCCATGGTAGAACGCACGGCAATGCAGATCTGAAGAGCAGCGGTTAGCACTGATGACTATTTCCTAGCATGAAACCGCCCACCTTTCCTTGCACGACGTCCCATACTTCTTCTTCGTGTTCAATGATTTCTTGATAGTGGGCGGCCTTTAGGTCATCAAGTTCGTCAACCTGGCGTTGTAGCACTCCGAGTGCCTCCCGGAAGCTTTGGAGATCTAGGAGAATGGATAAGAACATGCCCTAGGATCAGAAAGAGCAGTACTTACTTCGTTCCTTCCTATTCATGTTCCGCATCTCCGTATCTCGTATAATCCGACTCTTCTCCTTCAACGCTCGTTCATATGAGGCGGAGCGCTCAGTTACGATCGCCCGGTATGTCTCCAGATGTTGCCGAAGGGGTTTTTCAAAATTCTTATCCAGTGTCTCAGCCTACCGAGCGAGAGACGTCAGCTTCAGAATATGATGCTAGGCAATCGCACGAACAAGAACATGCCAATGGTTTCCTATCAGGTGGTGTAGACCGGAAGCCGCTTGAACACGAAAGTTGAGCCAAAGGTAACCTTATTCCCGTCTGATTACTACGAACCTTGCAATCGAGTTCCAGCTTCATATGACGGCCCCTTTAGCCTAACGTAACTTGTGTGAGCACCCAGCTGTTGCAACATTGCGGTCGCATACCCGCTACAATTTTCCATAGCTTGTCCAAAAGCAGCGGTCACATTAGACAGGTTCATAAGGGCCGAGCGATAGTGAGAGCTTGTCGTCATAAGCTATCGGAGTCTTCGTTGGTTCTAGCAGGGCGGGACCGGTAGTGATACGCACCTCTTCGTACGCCTGCAGACTGGCCTTCAAGTTTGCCCGAGTGATTATCTTTTCTGGACCGTTCGCCCCGAAGTTCATCGCAGATACATTAGTGGTATCAGAGAACGTGGGCGAAGGGCTTCGCCGTTGCGTCGAATCGCGCCTGGAACGAAGGAGCGAGCGGGTCGGAGCCATGGGCGTGGAGGTGTTGCTCAAAGACCAGTATCAACGTGGGCTATCAACGTGTAAGGCGTAAAATGACTATGTCGGCGGGGACAGCTGCATTGGGTAATAAAGTTTATCTCCGCAGTTTCTGCTACCCTCGTCGCCTCTCGATATTATTTAATCCCTCGATGACCTGGAAGGCCAGAATCTGGTGGTAGGTAAGGGACGATGGCGGAGTGCATCATCAGTCTATTCACAACCTCAACGATACTATCTATGTTTGATTCATGTCTGCAGAATTCCTTCTCTCGAGGATAACGCGTGACCCCTTATCCATGGTCGGACTTGTTCTTGACCGGTGACACTCCCTCGGATGAGCCAAGCATAATCGTCCATCACCAGTATCCCGACAACCCAAGACGACAACCGGATCGCAGAATTTGACGCGTCTGCTGAGATGATTTCAGCCGTTGCGTTAACTCAGGCCGTCTCGCAAACGGGCACAAGTTACAGGCACACGAAAAGCTGCCAAATAATGGATCAGCCACTTGGAGAAGCGAAGCGCAAGACTACGAGTTATCACTTACTTTCATTGATATTTTTTGTTTCCGGCAAGCAAGCTCATCTTCTCTGGAGCATCACGAAGATAATATAACTTTGCTCTCCTCATGCGCCCCTTTGGAGGTTTCTGCAGCACCTTGATATCCTTCAGATGAGGTGAATTGACAAAAAACTGCATCTCCACTCCTGTCCGTTGGATGATATTTCGCACGACGAAGGAGGTATCTACACCTCGTCGACGAATGCCAAGCAAGACGCCGGTGAAAGTCATTGGGGCATGCTCCACAGTGACCGTTATGATCGACCCAGGATAGAGTTGGTTACGCGAATGTCTCGAAAAGAGATTGCGGAACATTTGTTGTTTTTCGGGGGTCAGGAGAGATTTGGAAAGGAAAGGCATCAGCCCTTTCCCTTCTTTCAGGGCAGGCGGGGGAGCGACATAAGACTCTGGAAGTATCAGAGCCGTTTTCGAAAAGGGATACGGTTTAGCTGCAGTGGACATCAGCCTGCTGGTCGCGCAGGTTGCGCGCAGCAAGCTGAGCATGACGAATGAGATTACGATGAAAAGAACCTTTGCGCCAATGGGCAAACAACTGCAAACTGCGAGGGTTAAGAAAAATGTATTTATGCATTCAGTATCATTACAGGTGTAGCTGTATAGTTATATAGGATTTTTTTGGCTCGACAACGGTAATATCAAAGGACATCACAAACGCGGAACACAGACCGTGGTCAAGCCCAACAAGCATTTTAAAATCCACGACCTCTGCCCCTGCAAATCGCGCGTGAGAAAGGCAATAGCGTCTGGACATTTGACTTACCTGCTACGCCCACCTCTGTATGGATTGTAACCACCGTGACCTTTAAACTCCATGTTAGCATTATTGACGCGTGAAAGCCATGAAACATTATACCACCGCGATAACCTCCCCGATAACCTCCTCGGTAGCCGCCCCGACCCCGACCACGGTTGAAGCCTGGCAGATTCGTCCGCTTCGGTGTTACCTTGAAGACGACGGTCATCGAGAAGAAACATATCATACAGAACAATATTCACCTTGATTAAACGGCCCCGAAACAAGGAGTTATCCATGGTTAACGCGGCGTCTATATGTTCTGGCTCTGCAAATTCAACGTACGCAAAACTGAAAGTGAAACGCTGAATGGACTGCCTGGCCGAGGGAAGCCACGCACCCTTTTGGGTGTCCAGTGAATTTGTCGCAAAGAATAGTGACCCGGTTTATTGTTCCGCAGGCTTGGAAGTGTCCCTGTATTTCTTCTGGAGTAGCACTATAATCAACCTAAAGAATATTCCACGATATCAAACCAGTCAACTGATTTTTTGAGACAACACAACAAATCACTCACATTCCCAACGTACACACTCCGACTGTCTGCAATGGTCTTGTCTTCTTCGGTCTCCATGTTGGTATCCTCTCCGACAACCGCATTGCTCTCCAAAGCGGCAGCGGCCTGGAGTTCGCGCAGCTTTATTGCCTCTTTTTCCATCTCGGCAACCCTCTGCTTCATGAGCAAAATCTCCTACGAGTAGGGGCACATATGAGGTGTTTTGAAAAGCCAGAGTGTTAAATGGAAGCCACACTTTGGAATCTTCTTCCCCATCGTCAATTATTGGCTCTTCTGTGCCGCCATTCGCGTTCGTTGCATCGGAAATCATGGTGGTGAACCGTGACTTTGCTGAGGTCACAGTCACACTGGCGCGGTCACGGTACAACTTGAAGGCAGTCCGCTAAGTAACGCCTCGCTGGGCTTGTGTTCTGATCCTTTCTCTTTCGACGACGCTTGTATTTGAGTGTCGCGGAACGCGTTGCGGCCAGCCGTATTTGTGTTCGTGCTCTGCCTTGACTCGGAGCTTCTGGGAACGATGCAAAACTACCCATCATCCAGCAGTTCTTGACTTTGGAAGAGCCAGATGCTCTTTCAGGATCATCTTCAGGTCCCGTTTGTAGCCCACCTTCGAAGACATCGGAAACACAGTTGCCTTAGTTTCGGTTCCCTTGGGAGTTATATTTTGGATCGGAGTCGGTATTTTGCAGGTATGTACACTACAGCCATTGTTTGTTGCCAAAATGAGAAACGAACCCACCCGTCTCTTCCACGGTCCACTTGTGAATCACATCCAGCTGCATCTTGACCGACGGTTCCGGTGTAATAGGACTCTTGAACTCCGGCGCGACCTTCCCGACAGCCTTCGACAGCATTTGTATCTCCTGGAGTTGTTGAGGGGTAGCTTTCGGTTGGTCAGATCCCAGAATTGGCGGCACTCACGGGGTCCAGTCGCCGTGTTAGCGAGGCATGGGCTGAGGGCCGGGATTACCCTAAGAGCCTTTGGGTCAGTGATATCGGCCTCCAAGAGGATTATGTTATTTCCCGGCAAGTTGTTGAGTTTGGTCGCTGTTGCTTTATTGCGAACGATAGCGAAGACGGTGTTCTTGCTATCAGAACTGAGCCGGATTATGAATTCGAGCTGAACAGGATGCTAAATCAGCATTCCAGAGAAGACCCGAAAAGTCACTAACCCCGATTCCTCTGGATGCGCTGGTGACTAGCTAGGAAGACATGAATGTGTGCTTTGCTGACTCTTGGTCGAGAATATTTTGTTTTAGTCGCAGACGTTGCATCGTTCTTATACTCGCCACTCATAGGATGCCCACGCTTGGAGAGCTTGCTCATTCACTGCGTTATCCAGCTTCATTTGAGCTTTGGATGAAGAGGCTTAGAAGCATTGTATATGGATCCTTAATTGAAGATAATTTGGTTCGACGCGGAAGCCCGACCAGAGCCTGATTCAAGTTTGAAGCGCTGAGAGATGGAAGACTGCCCGAGACACGTTGGCTCGAAGATACGGTCGAAGAAAGATCAAGAAAATCTGAGGCTGCAGAAGAAAGCCGGGTGCGGTCCGCCGCCGCCGGTATAGCTATGCCATGCTAGTGTATGGCAACGTGAAAAAAAGAAACGCTTAGATGAAGAGTGGGACGTTCTTAGAGCTGGAAGTGGCAACCTGGTGGCAGTCAAGGCGAAATCCAATGACAGAGAAGTTTACGTTAGGGTGCTTCGATATAGCAATGTTGAATAGGACGACCCTGGACAAACGACCGATATCGAATGACCGAGCTTTGGTCGCTCACAGCAGTTCACAGCATCCCGCTCATGGGGATGCGGAGTTAGATCTGTTAGAGCTCTCATTGTTCTTTGTCAATCGGACTCGACGATCGTGGCCGTCTCCCTCCTATTTCTTCTCTTGTCACCTTGGCCAATCCGGCCCGAACCGAGACCACCAGGCACGTGCACTCGTCATTGCTTAGCAGTGAACGTCGAATGGCCAACGAAGGCCAGTCTACCGCACACCAGTCAAAGAAGAAACGCATAGACGACGACCAAGACTCCACAGACGGTGCTCAGAAACCTCTCCAGCTCCAGCGTCGCAGGGTCTGGCGCGCATGTGAAAGTTGCAGGTATTTTTCTTCTGCGAGCTATCGCTTAATTTTCTCACTCATCGTGCCGTCGCCCCCAGACGCAAGAAGATCAAATGCGATGGCTGCGAACCAACTTGCTCACAATGCTTGGCCTCCGGCTCCCAGTGCACCTGGCTGCAGACCAAGGATAGGGCCGCGTTGAGCAGACAGTGAGTCCTTCGCCACTTTTATTAAACACAGCACTCAGCCTTGTTTCCAAGCTATGTACAGGAGCTAGAAGCTCGTCTGCTTCACATGGAGTCGTTGTTCTCTCAGATCGCTCCCGTCTTGGAACAGATAGGGCCCATTCCCAATGGCGCCGCAATCGCCGAGCTTGCCGCCGCTGCCCCCATTTCGTCCAGCTCCGACGTCATAGTCCCCGCTGCCGCGCGCTCAGCCCCCCCGAGAAACCAGGCCTCTCCCGTCCCCATCAAGGCTGAAGAAGATGACGATGTCAGCGAATCGTTTGGCCAACTTGCGTTGGACGAGTACGGACACATGCGGTGGATAGGAGGGTCCTCAACTATGTCCCTGATCCAATCGTTCAAGGCTCTCACTTCGTCTCCCCTCCATCGCATTTCCCCAATGGAGGAGGATCCTCTTGCGCCTGGACCGAGTGTCAACAAATTATACTTTCCCGCTTCAGTATTTTTCGGTAAAGTGCATGCGCTTCCCGGACCCGAGGAAGTCGAATATCCTCCACGAGACTTAGCGGACAAGCTGGTGGGTATCGAGTATGTTCACTCTAGATATGCTGACCCTCTGGAATAGGTCAATGCTTACTTCTCAAGATATCATTTCCTTAATCCTGTCATCGACAAGCCCTCATTTTTGCGAAAGTATAGCCAACTAATGGACAGCATATCCGACCCTATTTTCGCCCGTTCAGAAGCGGCCTTCAGTTCACTCGTTTTTGCGGTTTTCGCTTGCTCTGCTCGTCTTGTCGAAGACGCCCGATTGTCGATAAGCGAATCTCTGGACGATGGCGGAATGGGAATGGTGTACTATGAACGGTGCGTGGTGTCGCATGGCGATTGTCTAAGTATACTAATTTCATCTTTATCAGCGCGCTTATCTTGCAATACATCAGCCATGCAAATACCCAAATTGCACACGTTCAATGTTTTATCCTTCTCTCTTCCTTCTTATGCTCCATCAACTGCCTTCCACAAGCTTGGATTCTCGTTGGACAGGCTGTTCGGACCGGCCAAGATCTTGGATTGCATGTAAGCTTGGGCAGGTTTTGTGGGATTCCCGACTCAACCTCTACCTTAGCGCTCGCCCAGACGGCTTGTTATCACTCCCATTGACAAGGAAACTCGCCGCAAGGTCTGGTGGGGAGTATACTCGTTGGATCGCATGCTTGCTCTTGCTCTTGGCCGCCCACTAGGGATCAACGACTCCGACTGTGATGTTGAATATCCAGTCGAGGTGGACGATGAACACCTGCCCGAATATTTTAGTGGCGCCACTCTGCCACACAGACAGCCTTCACTGATGACGGGCTCTGTTGCTCTGACGAGTCTATATAAGCTCGGAGGGCGCGTATTGCGCGAGGTATATGCCTTGGAGAACTGTAAAGATCATCTGGAGCCCGACAGGAAGGCCGAGTTGCAGCGGACGGTTGAGTCTCTGGACGGCGAGCTCACCAAATGGTGTGATGACCTGCCTGCAGTTTTCAAGTCTCAATCGGAAACTGACGAGCAAGTCTCGATGGGGGCTGTTCTCTGCAGCCACTATTACTCTGTCTTGACTACTCTTCACCGGAATCTTCTCCCAGTCAAACGCGACCAACCTGTGACCGCGAAGTCGACCGTGAAAGCCGTCTCGTCTGCACGGTCCTGCATTCGTCTCGCACCTTCGATGAAGAACGTTGTACCTCCCTCTCACCATCTGGCTTTCTTCATTCAACATCTATTCAGCTCTGCTGTCATCCTCCTACTTTATGCCATGCATTCGTCGGAACCTAGGGCTGCTTCTGCAGCCATGGACGAAGCCAAAAGCTCCCTAGGCGCTCTCGAATCTTGGGAGGGTCATTGGCCAGGAGCTCGGAAATGCAAAGAGCTCCTCATAGAACTAACCAATACCGCAAATGAGGCAATTGCTCAGAGCGGGAACGACAACTCACCTCCTCCTCCGCCTCCACCTGGGCCCGTGCAGAGTGATCGCGAGCGCCGACGGTCTGTAACGATTGCGACGGCCTCCGGTAGTGGGACAGGGAGGGTTGTCAAGAGCAAGCCTCGTCGGAACCAATCGCGCGACCCAGGAACCTCGACGCGCCGCTTGGCTGCTGTTTCACCTTACCGTGTTGACAGTGAGTAAGAGTCGTCCGTCGATTCAGGATAGTGTTGATGGTCTTTTTGTAGTTGCTCAGCGTGCGCGATCCACATCTCGCAAGCGGCGTGATGATGGCGAGGGACCTGAACGGGGGATCAATTCCCTTGCGTCCTACTACCAAAGCTTCGCCAGCCCGACGTCGGCCCACACTGCAAGCCCACACAGTTCCCCGGCGTCTGTGAATGTTCCGTCACCGGTGCCAGTGCTAGATAAGAACTCCCCGCAGCCGAGCCCAACGTTGGCGTCGACACCCATATATAACTACCCATTATCCCCCACGCATACGCCAAGTCAATATGAGTTCGAATACGGAATGCAACCGAGCCCTCTCAGCCATGGGGGCACCAACCAGCAATGGAGCGGGTCAGGGGAACCTCGGGGTGTCGATATCTATCCGTCCAGTATGTCGTATCCCGGGAATGCGTTTGGTGGCTACGAGAGCCTCGACTCTTCCGGTGGATACAATACATATGGACCGTCGGAGATGGGTAGTTCCATTACGGAGCTGTCCTCCACGCCCCCGACGGCCTCTTTCGCCGCTACTGGTCTCCCATTCCGGGGTCTAGAATTTATTCGGAATTATGGCAATGGCGGCGGGTATTCCATGGGGGAACAGGACTCGTTGTGGCACAGCTACGACCCAGGTGCTTTCGAATACAATCCCGACCTCCCGTTCACGCTCGGCGATATGTCTTCCGAAGACCATCGCGTTGGGTCGTGATGATGACCGATGCCAGGCCAACCCTTTACTTGATGAATCCTATCCAATATACTGCATACATACTCACGATTATCTAGTGCAACTCGTGCTTTCTTAAATAGTCACCAAGACAAGCGTCGAACATTGTTGTACATGTACTTACTATGTACCCGTCCTTTGTATCCATATTGTGCCTACTACACTACGAATTTGTACAGAGTAATTTGGCCGTGACAAGTGATTTTTGCGGACCGGCTGGACAAGTAGCCGGTGATCGTATATAATTGGACTGCATTTCACTTCAACTCTATTAAATTCCCCACAAACATGGCCCCGCATCCTATTATCGAATACACCTCTGAGGCATCATGGGCAATGGTGACAATCTCCATGAATGCACGCGTCGTCTCTAATTACAGCAGATCGAGGACAAGTTCTCACCATATGCAAAAGAAACTTTGGCGAAACTAATTGCATTCTACGAGGTTAGTGCAAAGGTTTGAACGTATGGATGGAGGCTTATTCCTGGATTCAGGAAGAGATCGCTCCTGCTCGGAGATTGGCTCATGCACAAATACCGGCTGATCCTGAGCAACGTTGGAAGACCATCATCCCTGTTGTAGCCGAATTGAAAGTGAAAGCAAAGAAGCTCGGTCTCTGGAATTTGTTCCTCAGCAAAGCTCACTATCCGAAACATGGGGTTCCATTGAGCAACCTAGAGGTACTCCGTGTAGCAAGCTTACTCCGCACAAATCTGACTGCTCGATCTATCAGTATGCAGTCATGGCAGAACTCCTCGGCCGCGGAGGACAAATAGCCCCCGAAGCAGTTAATTGCTCTGCACCCGACACCGGCAATATGGGTGGGTACATATGTTCGAATTCTGGCTGTTTCTTACGGGCTTGATTCAGAGGTTCTGGCTAGATACGGTTCTCCAGAGCAACAGGAGAAGTGGCTGGTCCCACTGCTCAACGGCGAAATTCGCTCCGCGTTCGCGATGACCGAGAAGTTCGGTAGGCCCATGATGCTTTTGCACAACGTCAGGCACTCATGTTGTGTAAAGTTTCTTCGTCAGATGCTACGAACATCCGGACATCAATCCGCCGAGAGGGTGACGAAATTGTGATCAACGGGCATAAATGGTAGGGCTTATCTTCCTTCGATTGCATCGCTCACCCTGTTTTCAGGTGGATCAGTGGAGCAGGGGATCCGCGAACGAAACTCCATATTGTTATGGGAAAGAGCGATCCGGGCAACAAAAGCAGCTACAACCAGCAGAGTGTTGTACTTGTCCCTGCAGACGCACCTGGAGTAACTGTCGTCCGCCCCATGCGTGTCTTCGGGTATGACGACGCACCCGAAGGACACTGCGAGGTTATCTACGAGAATGTCCGAGTTCCCCTAGGAAACCTCGTCCTTGGTTGGGGCAAAGGCTTTGAGGTACAACCGGATTACCCTTACACCCCTGATGACGCTCACATTTTATTCTAGATCATTCAGGGCCGTCTTGGGTCCGTGTTCCTTTACATGAATGTTGTTGAAGCTCACTACCGCGATAGGCCAGGACGTATCCATCATTGCATGAGGTCAATTGGGGCCGCACAGGAAGCTTTGGATACAATGCTCCGCCGTGTTACTGATCCATCGCGCAAGACCTTTGGAAAGTATCTATATGAGCATGGTTAGTCTTTAATAGATTTGCGGCTGGGAGTTCGTGTCTCAGTTGCGTCAATCCCAGGTGCGGTCGTCGCAGAAATTGCGAAATCGCGGGCGGAAATCGAGGCTGCGAGACTGCTTGTCTTGAGTGCAGCTTTACAGGTAAGGGATATCTCCAAACCCACTTTCGTACCTCCTCATGGTCATCTCCAGATCGATAAGTATCAAGCAAAAGGCGCTTGAAAGAAATTGGAATTGCTAAAGTAAAGCTCAGCGCCGTTTTCACAAATTTTACCCTCTGACATTTGGTAGTTCGTCGTTCCTTCAATGGCACTTACTGTCGTCGATCGGGCAATACAATCCTTCGGGGTGAGGGGCGTTTCGCAGGATCAAGAACTTGCCTCCACTTGGGCGGGGCTTCGCACTCTACGCATAGCTGATGTAATTATATATCTGCCCATGTGTACTGATGCTGACAGTTCCTGACAGGGACCGGACGCTGTGATTACTTCTTTTTTTCTCGCCGATTTCGCCGTTATGCTAATATGTTCTAGGTACATATCCAACAAGTTGGACAAAGAGAACTGAAGCGGGCTCAGGCCTCGTCAAAAAAGCTGCGGAACGCGCAAAGCGGGAAGATGCTTTTTTTTGAAAGCTGGAATAAAAAAGGCTCATCTCTGATCGACGTACGTCTGTACCCTCCGTCTGTACGTATACTTCCTGTGTATCTATCTTCCGCCAGTTAAACGGCCAACCAGTCGAAGACAAGTCCGTAGGGACGGTACTTTGTCTTGGCTCTGAAGGAGAAAATTGCTGCTGCTGCTCTGGATTTCCAGCTTCGAGGGATCATGATTGAGAACGAACAATGATAACAATCAGTGAACGCCAACATTCAGAAGCTCAAGGACAGCTACAATTTTTCTATGTTTGGCCTACGTTAAGTTATTGCTCGACGCAGCTTCTTTGGCTGGATGTGATCAGAAGTTGATATACAAGTTGCCACACGTGGCATAAACTTCTCTCGTGTTGCATATAAATGCTGGCTCACTTTTAGCATGTTGCCCCATTGAGTTTCTACCTCGAATCAGACATGGCTAGTGCTGCTCAAGCTGCTGAAATTGCTGCCATCGTTGCTGGGGTCAAGCAAATATTTGCGACACCTTTCGTATGAGCTCTTTCATGGGTCCACGTAGCTGATCTTGAATGCCTCAGATTGGATTCAGCGTGGCCACTACGTGCGTGGTGTCTCTACCTTGACGCTTCAAGCTACCTGGCTCACCCCAAACCTACAGTATCTATGGCATATCAGTTCTGCAGGGTAAACGCTTCAGCATGGAGTGTGGAATATCCACTTACCAGCATCAGCATACTTGTATTACCGAAACTATCCTGCCGACCGAGCCGCGCTGAAAATTATGGTGTGTCTCCGTTGGTCCTGTTATAGCCATTTGACTGACGACGCCACAGGTCGCTGTATTGTTTTAGTGTTCAATCTCCGGTACCTTGGACTTATGCGTACTTGAACTTCAAGTATTCTCGACACTTTGAGCACGGTCTTCGTCGCTCATTCCCTGTACACTTTCTATGTCCTCAATTTCGGAAAGAATCCCCTTATCAACATCTCTGTAATTCCCTGGTAATGTCCGGTTTCTTCTGAAGGACCGCTCTCATGCTGCTTCAGGAGTTTTTCGGTTAGTGCCCTGACTGCGCTCATACGGAGTCCGGTTTGACAATCACAAACACCCCCAAAAGGCGGAGAAGCTCCTTGTGGTATGGGTATATGTACAGTGTCGTTGGCCACTCTTATTCACTCCTTGTCAGACTTTGATCACCTTCGTGGCCCAATGGTAAATTCATTCGTTCCATCAGCTTGGATTTCTTGCACCAATCTCCTAGTTTCTACGCCAACGCTATCTGGAAAGGTCTCGAACCATTTCGAATCTTTATCGCCCCGATTGATTGAAACTCATCTAGTCACAATCAACAAATCCGTTGCATATTTCATCGCAAGTATTTTTTTACTGTGTTTCCAGTCTATGAACTTTCGCGCCAGATCTTTTTGGCCGTTACCTGCTTAGGTATGAGCAAATCGTCATCTTAGTCCTGGTTCAGTTGTTAAGCTAGACGATCCCTTTCAGCATTGGGATTGGTCACAACTGTTGAAATGTAGGTGCCCTGACCACGGTGCCATTCCGTGAAACTGAAGGGAGTCACAGATTTACAATAGAACTCGTCATTGGAACCCGAAAATTCTCGGTTAGCAATTCGATCTGTACAATATCCTCAACTCAGGTTGCTGGAATTCGCTCCCCCAATACAGATCATCAGCGGCTTGGTCCAAGGTCTAGCCGCTCTCAATGATGTGGTGATTACCACAAGTCTGTGTTATTATCTCCACCACAGCCGTAGCGGCCTTCCGTCGTATGCTTCTCTCTCCATGATCGGACCCCGACTTGACTTTATTCTTTCCACAGGACCGATAAATTTGTGGACGCTCTAATACTTTACGCCGTAAGCAGAGGCGTCCTTACAGCGTAACTCGAGGACTTCCTTCTCGTGCGTTAATACGACTAATGTTTATTTCAGGATCACACAAATCCTGTTCCTGGTGACGGTATGACCTTGAGATGACTGTCGTTGCAAAATGTTCAATTCTTAAGACAGAACGTTGCACTCCCCGGTGCTACTTACTGGCAGCCTTTTCACCAGGCTGTAGGCAAACGTATGTACTTCATTCACTTATCGTTTCATGAATAATGTCTGACGACCCTTCATAATCAGTCTATGTCAATTCGGTTCTTGCTACGTAAGCTTTCTCTCTTATCTTCGGCGTCTCTGACATTCTTGAAATGCTTCTGGATAAGCCTTAACGTTCGGAGTACTTTCAAAGAAAAATCTGATGTCCAGCTTGGAACTGGCCCCAACTTCAAGTTCGATCACGAAGGGACCCCGACGGATGGTATCTCTATGGATTCCTCGGTACGCTGATCTCAGACCCGTGTTCACCGCATTTTCATCTTTACTGTGAAGGGGCATCGCAAGCCTATAATATTCGCTGCAGCGAAAGGTACTTTGCAGACCACGGACAATAGTGGAATCGGTTCCAGCAACGGTGGGGGCGGTTCCGAGAAGTTCGAGGAAATCCACCCATGAATAATTGAAACATCGATGCTGGCTCTCTAGTTTCGTCTGTCTTGCGTTCTACTCCACATTCCAAAATGAAAGAAAAGAAGAAGAAAAAAACCCCCATGGTCTAGTTTCTAACCCCTTTCTTACTATAATGGTGATGTTGTGCAGTATGTGAAGCGCCATTGAACCCTCCCGAGCCTTCCATTGCGGTATCTATATCTGCCACCTTCCACTTACTCAGCCTGAACTAAATTGTAGCGGATCCATTGGAAGATGTACTCTTGTCTTAGGCTTCAGGCTGCCAAGCAGAGATGTTCCTCAATAGCCTTGTC